>VZTI01000164.1:36078-94038 GCA_013397865.1 Struthidea cinerea | reverse complement strand
GCCGCCTCCTCCTCCGCCCGGGTGGGGCGGGGATGCGGGGAGGGGGCGCCGCCGGCCCCCGGCGCTGCTCGGCCGGGCCATGGGCGTGCGGGCGCGGAGCCTGTGCTGCTTCTCGGGGGCCAGGCGGGGGAAGGAGCCGCAGGTGCTGCCCTGGCTCTGCCCCTGCCCCGGCGCGGCCCCGCGGGCGGGGAGGGGGCGGCGGTACCTGCCCGCATTGTTCGGGAGAGCCCCATCCTTCCTTTATCCCATCGGCAGGTGACGGGGCTGCGCCTTTCTCCGCTGCCTCGGCCGGGGGCTCGCCGAGCCGGGCCCTGCCCTTGACAAAAAGGGATGCTCGCCCAGGGCTCCGATGCCTTTTGATTTCCGAGCGGCTTTGGAATCGCTACATCAGCCCTCCCGATGGAAATCCCGAAGGATGTCGGGCCTGTTGTGTGCAGCTTGGCCAGCCCCTCTCCTGTGTGCCTTTGGAATCGTCGGCTCGTGTAAAAGTCTCTGCCTTTTGTTTTTGTTTTAGATGGTGGATGTTGATGTTTGTGCGGGTGGAGATAGTACCAGAAGAAAAATGGATGCTCTGACAGATAGTGCAGTTGAGATTGTCCCTTTGGAGCTCTATGATTCAGCCAGAGCAAAAATAGCTGCTAATCTACAATGGATCTGTGCTAAAGCCTACGGAATAGGTAAGATCACCTCTAACAAGAAGTCATTCTTGATTTTGTTCTTACTTTTTCTGTCTCCCCTGCTGTTCCAGGAGTAATTAAATTTGCCTTTGTTTTAAATATCAATAATATGGCAGCCTGTTCTCTTGTAATATTGTATCTCTGCTGGTACCTTAAACAGGAATAACGGGACTGTATGAGATGCCCTGAATCAGCAAACCTAATGGTGAACGCTCCCAGATGGTGCTTGGCAAGAATTGCCTGCCTCAAAATGTTTAAATCCTCGCTTTAGCTAAGCAGACTTTGTTCCACGGAGCTTTATGTCACTGCTTGCAGGCCCCAAGCCCCTCCAGGCTTTAGGTGCTCCTTGTCTGGTCATCTTGGCCAATGGATGCTGGGACCTTGACACCCTTTGTGTGCTCAGTTAGGAGTTCTTTTTCTGTCCGCTTGTGGTTTTACTTCCAAAATGATCTAAAAAACAATCCATTTATGTTCAGCAACATTTTTCTTCTATGGAAGGAAATGTTGAATGAGCAGGTGTAGTTAGGGTGCTGTGACATTAAAGAACAGGTTGTAGGTGCTAGAGGAGTTCTTCCTTTCCTCACATTGTCATAAACTTTTACTGTCAAACGTGGTAAAATAAATATTCTTGGAGTATATTTGTACAGTGTTTTCCTGGCAGCTATTGAAATTTGCTTTTTTGTTTTGAACTAGATCTGTCTCGATGTACAAGATACCTCTCGAGTTTAAGTAGCTTCATTATGAAGAAGCAGGATGCAATACTAGTGGGTTTGTTTTATCCAGAACAAAAGATATCATAAAAACATGTATAGAGTCTTGTTTTGGAAAATGAGGTGGCCCTGTTAATCTAAGTCTAATTCTCCAAACTCATAATATGCTTAATGGATTAGCACTGGCTTACTTGGTGACAAGGCTGAAGAAAAGTGGTCCATTCCTGCCATTAAATATTAATCCTTGCTGGAATATTTTTCTAAATTATTTCTCTTTTTAAACATTTCCAGCCCTGTCAGCGTCCCACTCATCTTGGTGATTGTGGGCAAAAGAAAATCAGGGGTTTACAGTGGTTAACGTATTTTGTTACAAGCAACAAGAGGCAAAAAAGCCCCACGGATCAGATGACGTCTGAAAATGTGGGAATTTGGGGAGGCTGTCAGGGGAACATTGAAAACTTGAAAGAACAGAACAGGCACTTCCTCATGTAAATATTTCTCAGTTACTGGAATTGTTTGTTACATTTCCTGAAACTTTTTAGCGGTCTGTGATAAAATGGCTATTCCAGACCTGGGGATGCACTATTTATATTGTGACTTTGTTTCGAAGGAAAGCTGATCCTAAATGGGAAGGGACTGGCACGGATCCTACGCTGCAGAGAGAGCTCAGTGGCCTCGTGCTGCTGGGTGGTGTCTGCTCCAGCACTCAGGGTTGTGTGTGAACCTCATGGACCAGTTAATTGTGTAATGGCAAGTCTGTTTATGCTCCTGACAGCACAGGTTGTAAAAATATTTGGCTTTCCTGTGACTAAAAGCTAAAAAGAAACAGCTTTTCCCATGGCAGAGCTGTGATCTCTGGCTGCAGCAGCCTCTGCCAGTTTTTCTGCTTGCATTTAGGCTTGTTCAGATTACAAACAACAGAAGCTAAATGCCACAAACAATAGGAAAAAGTAATTTTTTCCCCAGTGAGTAAGGATTGGTGTCCGTGCGTGTCTTTGCAGGAATGTGGCCTGTGGAAATGTAGTTTGATTTTTGAAATGGCTCCTGCAAGTCGCTGTCACATGTTAGCCATTACTGCTGGGATAGCATTGCACAATCCCTAGAAATTTATAAGCCTCTTTAATTCATAGAGAGACGGGTTTAAGAAGGTTTCCTGTGTGATTATAATTTTGAATAATACTTGAATTTAACGCATTATTGGTCATCTCTCAGGGCTGTGTTTTAGTTTTAAGATATTGGATGTTGTTCAGTGGGTCTTGGACAGCTACAATCAATTGTGATTTTATTATATAAAATCTCACTATGCAGATTAAAGGGTTTGAGGACTTTATTATTTTAGACTTATTTCTGGTTAATTTGGTAAAAAAAAAGCTTATCTGTTTGTAATTTTAAAACATTTCTGTTCTGAAGTGGATCTTACCAGGCTTCCATAACTGCCTTCAAGTGAATGAGTATTTTTCTGAAATGTTAGGTTTGGATTTGATTTATGAATTGACATAATTTTGTGCCTAATCTTTTAAATTCTGGTGCATTTCATTTTCATCTGGGTAAGGCTGAGCTCACGTTGAAGAGTGGAAGGGGTGAAGAACAGGAATTGGGTGCTGGTGTAGACTGTTACTGAAAGTCATTCATCCCTGCAGGTTTTACCTGCAACTGCATTCTCTCTTTGCTGTTGAAGGATATTTGAATTCTCCACTTCTAAGCTGGCATTTAAATAGGAAAATTCTTCATCCTTTGTTTTCTTTTCCTCAAGGACAAATCACTGGGAGCATGCATGACAAATAATTTGAAGTCCTAGTTTGGGCTTTGTTTTATTTGATGATGCAAGATGATGTAGTCCTCCTTTTTGTTTTTTCCCTTCTGGCCATGAAAAGGGAATTTTGGTAGCCAAACAACTGAGCAGCTACACAAACACTGCAAGACAACCCCTGTTCTTGCACAGGAATTGGGCTGGATGATTTGTTCCTGGAAACCTGCAGCTCCTGGCTATGGTGGATGCCTGGCTGGCACAGATGGGCTCTGGAGGGAGCTCCTACAACTGCTTGTCTGAATTCCAGAAAACAGAGGGGAAGGATGTCGTGAAGGAAGGTGTTTTCTCCATTCGGTGTCATCCATCTCCCCAAATAAATCTGGGAGTACTGACACGGATCACTCTCGGTCTGAGCACATCTGGAAACCTTCTGTACTCTGGAAAGATTCGAAGTCCCTTTAGCTGAGACAGTGGTTTGAGAAAATGGGGTTTAATTAGACCAGAATTATCTTTTTTATCCTCAAGCTTTGATGAGAACCACACGGCCACTTCAGGGAATTCTAATTCCTAATGTTTAAGGGGTTGAGGAACAGCTGCCACTGAGTGTAGGGAGCTTCAGTTCACAGAGGGTGAGCGTGGGAGGGCTGGGGAGGCTTGGCAAGCCCTCCAAGGGGTGATCACTTTTCCACAGTCGCTGGAATGATCCAGATTGCCAAGCAGGAATGAGGCCACGCAGAGCAGTGGGAAGTGGACCTGACCCTTCAGCCCTACTGGCCCCTCGGGCTCTGAGCAGCAGCAGTTGGAAAGAGCAAACTCAGGATGGTTTTATTTGGTACCACCTGGGAAAATAGACAATGCCAACGAAGAATTCTGATTTCTCAGCAGATTTAGTGTGGCATTAATTTATGCGTAGAAATTATGTTTTCCATCGTCGTGGCTATAATACTAAAATTTAGATACTGAAGGATGTGGAAGTCTCTCAGTGTTGCAGCTTGCAGTGGCTTGTTTCCAACCCTTTCCATAGCAGATGTTGTTGCTCCTGTAAAACAGTGTGCGAAATTCAGATTTTTCAAAAGGAACCTGATGGTTTTACTTATTTATCAGGGCAGGGAGCTTTACATAGTTTCCAGACTTAATGCTGACAGTAGCCTGAAACCTTTGGCAAAATGCAGGCAGGAAAGCCAAGGACTAATGGAATGCATTGGAGGGGAAATGCAAGTTTGTCTTTTTTTGGTCTTTGAGTACTTAAAACTTACTTGCTAAATAAGGTTTTACGGTAGTGTAATAGCTCCCCACAGTTACCACTTGGTAGAGGCAGTGTGAGAATGTTTCCTGGGCTAAATTCCCTAAATCCCTGAATTCCCTGCTTGTCTTTGTCAGCTTTCTTCTCAGGTTGGTAAAAAAAATACTTTTAAGAAAGCTGTTGTGTTTAGCAAATATGAACAGTTAAACATTTGTTTCTCTAATAGCACCTGTTTGGTAAACACTGAGCATTATTGTGTGAAGTTTACAGGGGTGAAGGATTCCATAATTATTATTTTGTCTCTTCTGCTTTATCCAGGTTTGTGGCTTTATCCTTGATCAAAAGATATGGTAATAAGTGCAGTCACTCTCCCAGCAGTTTGCAAAGCCTTTAGCTTGGGGTTTTTCCTGTCTGTTGTATGTAAATTTTCATGTGTCCTATTACAGATCACTTACAGGGTTTAGAATTCAGTGCTGTAACGAGAGCCAACACAAAATGTTTATATTCTGGTGGTCTTAGTGCTGAGAAGGTGTAGTTTGTGCTTGTGCTCTGCAGCTCGTAGGACATTCACCCAGTGCTGAATAGTTCTGGGAACAGATACTGATACTAACGAAATCCTACTCAGAATTTGAATAAGCTTCGTGCTGTTTACCAGGACAGCTTGGCTCCCTTTCCATGGGAAACCAGTTCTTCGTGCTTCTGGAGGTAAAATAACATCTGGGGTGTATCCACCCCGTCAGTTCAAGGGATAAGTCCAATTTGTTCAGATTGCTGTATTTTTCTTTATCAAGTCATAATCAGGTGGTTGTCTTTGAACAGGTTTATGTGAGTGAGATGATAATGAAATGGTTCCTCCCCTGAAGCAAGGAGAGTCTGGCAATAATTGTCTCTCTGACAGTTGTTGCAAGTGAAGTTATTTTTGTAATCCTCTCAACGATTTTGTACTTGATGATTTATACTCAGAACTGACAGTTTTTGAGAGATTGGGACTCATTGATACGATGGAACAGACCAAAAGAATTGCTGAATGAAAAACGTGCTTTATTTTTGAGTCCTTCATCTCTTACAAAAATAGGCAGTGGAGGTATCTCCCCAATAGGCTCAGCAGGGCAAGAACACTTGGGAGTTTATGCTGCTGAAACTTGGAAAAAATATTATATTCCATTGTTTCTATAAGTGTGGGAAGCAGCAAAAATGAGCATAAGAGTAATGTGGTATAAACTTACATCAAACTCATGTGTGAAAGAGATCCAGTCAGCTCTGATACTGAGGGTAGGGTGGTAAATTCTTCAACAGTTCTTGTCAGAAAACTTAGGGCAAACTGAATTAAGGATGTTCACCTTCACAGAGTTGATTGCAGGTTAGGTACTGTTGGTTTTAAGTTACTCTAAAACCACTGGTGCCTTTTGAACCCCTCAGTTGGTCCCTAATTGGCAGCTCTAAAACTTGTGTTGAAGTTGATGCAAACGTTTGCCCGGGGAAACAACTCAGAAAGGCCATCACGAAAAGCAGGAGGTGTTTGCAAGCTTTTCAAAGGTGACTTCCTTTGGGAATTAAGATGGTATTGGAAGGTTTTTTATAAGCAAAAACTAAGGACGATTTGGTTTCCTTGAGTACAATTTGTTAAATTGCTTGGACAGAAATTTTTGTAGCTATACCTTAGGTGTTAATTTCTCAGAAGTTAATTTTTCGTGTTGATTTTTTCCAAAGTCTAAGCCATAAATGTGTAAAAACTCAAGTTTTAATGAACAGAACTTTTCTAACCTCCAAGTTCAGTTATAGGTCATGGAAAGAAGGTGTTGGAAAAGATGCTGATGGAAACTGGGACTTGGAAAGCCTGGGACATTTTCTTCAAAAAGAGCATTGGCACATTCTGTAGTGAGGCAAGGACAAAGCATGTGACACCTCTGCAGTTTGTCTGATCCCTAAAAACTGGGGAGAAAAGGTGTCCATGATACCAGGGGCTACTTGTGGGTCCATGGTGTGTGGTTTGAATTAGCACTGGGTCAACTCTGGTGGTGTGTAGTTGTCCTAAAAGTGACAACGTAGTCCTGAGATTTCTGGCAGAGTGGGAATGTTGTAATTTTTAAGGGGGATTGGAGAATGAGCAGCCCTGGGTGCTGCAGGTGTTTTCTGTGACATTGTGCTACAGGTAAGAATATTTAACAGATGTGAAAGGTAAGATCAGTGTCTTCAGTTGCACTTTGAGATGCAGATTTCAGATATTGAAGACACGTCTCAATTAAAGCCCTTTTTTGTCTGTTCCGTGTTACCCCCTTTGAGGTAACTGCATCATGTACAGATCATCAACTCTATTTGGAAGTTTCTCAACTCAGAATTATACACTTATTTAGCATCCTGTGTGCATTGCAGGTTTTCCTGCCATTTATTTCTCATTTATTTGTGCCTGCCTTTATGTCCAGCATGAAATAAATTTGAATTAAATAGTAAAGTTAGCATTGCCACTCTTGAGCTTTGATGTGGTTTTTATATCTTAATTTTTTTGTGGATCATTAGTCAGGACATAAATCAGCTGCAGGACTGCTCCTGTGTGTGACACAGAAGTGTTGTATGTATGACTGTAAAAAATTAACCTGGGCAAGTGTTTACAGTGAAATAAGTTGCAATTATGGGAGGATTAATGTTGATGAATAAGTTCCTGTGATAGTCTTCAAATTATTAGTCCTGTTACTAAAAGTTATTCCCACCCCACCCTACCCTTAATCCTGGTCAATCCAAATCCATTCAGTCCTTAAGCAGTTATATGGAGATCAAAAATGTGAAATTAGAGGATTCTTTAATATAAAAGAAAAAGATTTCGGGTGTCTTGACTGGACTTTCAGATTGAATTACGAGATCCGAGTTGCGTTTCTTCCCCTGTTTTTTGTTTCTGTGTTTGTTTTGGATTGTTTGTTTGGGTTTTTTTTTAACATATTGATTTGTGTGACATGGAATCTCCTCACTAAGAACTAGATCCATTTAGTGCTAGAAAAGGCTTTTAGAAATCATTGAAATGGAGCTGGTTTAATCGGAAATTGATGTGGGAGATCTGCCTGCCCCTGTCACGCGGGAGGCTCAGCACCACACTCCCCTGGCCTCTCCTGTGTTAATAATGTGTGTAAAGACCCCAGTCCTATTGAGTGGATCCCTCCTGGGCGTGTCAGTGTTGCAGAGAAACCTTTTTGCTCACTGTGGTTGCAGTCTGTAAAATAATCACAGTCTCTCTACCTTGTGGAGAAGGGAAAATCCCGAGGAAAATCCGGCGTGTGCAGGGACTGTGGGGCAGGAGATGCCTTGGAGGGATTTCAGGGCTCTTTGTCCACCCCTTCCAGCCCAGTTCCAGGCAGTCACCTCAGTTTTCCCATCAGGGCCTGGGAGCTGGTGGAGAGCAGGTGTTGGTACTAAACCCCTCATCCAAGTGCTTCAGATTTCAGACATTTGGAATTTGCATTTTTTTTGTTGTTGTTTTACAAAAAGCCTTTAAAGCTTGGAGTGGTGCTCATGCTCTGCCAGAGATGTACAATTTCATGGATATTTTATGAGCTTATATTATTTCCTTTCACAAATAATTCTAGCACAAAGCAATGTGTCTTTGGTTGTTAAAGGTGTAGCTACTTGTAGTAACTAAAATGTTGAATTAGATGAGCTGCTTTGCATTTGGATTTTTGGATCTTTCCTCAGTCTGTAGAAATGGAAGCTCGAGTTCTCTATCTAGAAATGGAAATGGCCATTAAATGGAATGAGCTTTCAACAGCCTTTGATTTTAGGTCAGGTTGACCAATGTTAAGAAGATTAAAAATATCTGAATTTATTATGTATTTCACTAAAAATGGACACCCATGTTAACAAATGCTACTTAGGTAGTGCCAGTGGGTTTTATTGTGTCCCTTCCAACCATCTTCAGTAGAAAGTCACGTTCAGTGTCTCAAAAAGGAAAAATATTTGTCTTAATTTTAAAAAACTTCAGAAAGCTTCACATTTTGAAAAATAGGTCCAGCACTGTGTGACTAACGGGAGCTGTTAGGGCTGTTAGACAGCAGTGGTTTGCTACATACTTTTATCTAAGTGAGATGTACTTGTGGCTCATGCAATAACACTCTGTCTCCATTCCTCTTCTTTGTGAACATCAAGTGCTCTGCAGTATAAAAATATTGTGTGGCTTATTTTGCAGTCAAAGATATGGGTAGGAGTTTCTTGGAATGGGAAAATTTAATTATCCTGGAAATGAGCTGAATGAAAAGTAAATATGCTGCCAAATTAATAATTCTTTTAAGTGTAGTTGTGTATATTTAAAATGAACTGTTTAAGTGACTTTGGGGAAAGATATTCAGAGTGACTGGATAGCATTAGGTAGAATTTTATGTTTGAAATTTAGGAAATGTCAGGCTTCTATTAAGACAATACACTTGAGGCTAGAAAATATTTTTCTTGGAGTTGCAGACTCTCATTATTCCTGCTCGGTTGTTATGAAGATCAATAGCTTCCAGGCTGATTACCCAATATGAGGAGAAGTATTTATTTTGGGATATAGAGCAAGGGATGGATTTGAGATGTCTTGGACATATTTAGAGTGATTGGAATATTAGTTGTTGTTAGTGCCTTTCTCTCCTGCCAGCTCTGAGCTGTGCTGGGGAAGAGTAAAAATGTGTTTATGGCTGGTGGTGTGCAAGGGTGAGGCCTTCTGGGTTGCTAATTTTAACTTCTTCTGAATTACTACACTCAGGGTCTAGACTGAGTCTGATAAAATCCTAACACAACTTGTGGAAATTGGGCCAAGGCAAAAGAAATTCATTTTTAGACTTGGTTTTAAAGTTCCTGCTTAAAACAAGTGGAGTGGTTTTGCTTCCTAGGCTTGAATTATTTAAGGGCTGAAAGCTGGAAGAGTTTGATTCAATGCTCTTGACAGAAAAAAATAGATAATCAGCTCACTGGTTGGTTTGTAAAATGTTCAAGGTTTTAGTCAGATATTTTGGTCTTTTCATTCTGAATTGCCAAAATTCATCAAAAAATTGGTGGCTTAGATTTGAGACTGGTCAGCCCCTCTTGGTGACTGAGGCTTGCAGTTGTCCAGTTGCTGTGCACGGATGCTTTGGGATTTTGCTTTGAAGATAAGGATAAACCTTGCCCACCTGACACCCATTTTAACCTGTGATCTAAACAGTTGATAATCCCAAATAAAATGTGACTACCACTAATAGTCACCGACCACTTTCGGTGATGAGAGGTGCCACGCGTTGGTGTTGTCTCCTCTGTTCCAGACAACGTCCCGGAGGAGCTGAAGGACCCGTTCTACATCGATCAGTACGAGCAGGAGCACATCAAACCCCCTGTGATCAAACTGCTGCTCTCCAGCGAGCTCTACTGCCGGGTCTGCAGCCTCATCCTCAAGGGGGATCAGGTGGCTGCTCTGCAGGGACACCAGTCCGTGATCCAGGCGCTGTCTCGGAAGGGGATTTACGTCATGGAGAGCGATGATACACCTGTGTCTGAATCTGATCTGGGCTCTGCACCAATCAAAATGGTTAGCTTAATTAAATCCACCTAATCATCTTCTTTTTATTTAACACTAGTCAAAATAGTAAATGGAGTGAAGAGCTCTTAATTTCTAGGTCGCTAACCTTAGGAACGTTTTATTTTAAATACAGTTAGAACATACCATTTTTTAAAAGGGATTTTATTTTCCAATTCTCTCTGTTTTCTTCTTTCAGAGTTCTCATATGGCAATGATTGATGCTCTTATGATGGCCTACACTGTAGAAATGATCAGCATTGAAAAGGTGGTTGCCAGTGTCAAGCGTTTCTCTACATTCAGTGCCTCAAAAGAACTGCCCTATGATTTGGAGGATGCCATGGTTTTCTGGATTAACAAGGTAAATTGTACTTTGGGAAAAGCATGCCTGTCTTTCCTTGTCACTTTTTAGCTTTTTAAAAAGGTTCAGATGAGTATCTTCCTTTCTTACTTGTGCATTTTTTATCATCTCTTTCTGCTTTTGCAACTTGTTTTTCTTAGGCATGAATAAAGCTGGCAAATTTTAAAATAAAGAAAGTAATCAGGAACTAAGTTAGAAAAACTGTAAAAATTGGATTTTTTGTTTTCAGGCAAGTTGCTATGAGGTGTTTTTTTGGTTGGTGGGGCTTTTTTTTAGGTGAAGCACTGTTTCATGTTAAATAACAGGACGGACTTAACTCTGACTGGCTGGAGCATTTAACAGAAAAACGGAAACTTTTCCGAAGGCAGCAGTTAAGTTACTGTAATTCTTTTGAGTGACAAGAGTCACATTCCAAAGAGAGTGTGTCCTTGCAAACCCCGGATTCCCTAGTTGTGATTACAGCTACTGCTAATAGAGAGTTGGTCTAGAAAACTGCTGTACCATGTTTTTCTATGAACTTTTTAGGTTTGTAGCATGAATTGACCATTCCACAGGAGGAAGAAGAACACTTGTGGAAACATATCCAGGTGTATTTTAATTCATTTTCCATGCTATGCCCTTTTAGGTGAACCTTAAAATGAGAGAGATAACAGAGAAAGAGATTAAATTAAAACAACAACTAATGGAAAGTCCAGGGCATCAAAAGGTAAAAGAAATTTGTCTTCAGTTGTGATATTATGTGTGGATGATTAATGGATTTAAATATCAGTATTTTCTTTGTCAGAGAAATGTGAGGGCTCCAATCCTCCAAACTGAGATTTTCTGCATGCAGTTTGTTTTCTCTGTCATCAGTGCCCTTCCTTGCCTTTGAAGCCCACTGGTATCTTCTGACTTCCCTTTAACTTTCAGTAGGATGAACGACTTGTTTCAACTTAAAATAACCTGTATCAACTGTATGTGGGTAAATACGACTCAGCTTTCACAGCACAAAATATATGTTATATATTTTGAAAGCTCCTGGGTCATATTCTTTTTGCATGGGTTATTTGTCCAATGTGTATTTAGGGACTTATTCAGGTTCTGTCCAGTAAAGGATGCTCTTGGCATTCAAATGTTATATGTGTGTGTTTGTAGTTTTTTCCAGCTTTTTCCCTTGAAATTATATCACAATGCACTGATATTGCAAAATATAGCACACTTTCATTTCTGGAGAATGTCAAATAGGTCTTTCTGAAACAAAACCTTAAGATAAATTATAAATAACATATTCTTTCCTCAAATTGGCATTGCTGGGCAAAGGGCTCAAAGTGTGACATACGAACAAGGCACAGTTGTTTAATTTTCATGTTAGTGGCAATGGTTTTTTATGTGCCTTTTATGGATAATAATATCCTTCAGCAGAAATGAGCTGTTTAATTTACAAGCTGATGGGTGGTCTAAAGGATCCCTTGAACTATCTGACCCTATTGGCTTTCGGGTCTCATTTTAGTATCTTTAAATTTAAATTTCTAGGCTACAAGCCCTCTAAAATATGAAAGTGTTTATTGCTGAAGTGCATTTAAGTATTACTGCTTTTAACTTGCATTGCTGATGTTCCTTTCCTATTCCTACGTTCCTTTCCTTGCTTCCTGAGCAGTCTCCTTCCAAATGGTATTGGAAATTAGTACCTGTAAGTGAACTACTTTTACACCAGTTGTCATCCACAAAATCATGGCTTTTTAAACTTCCTCAGAGTGTTTGCTTCCATTCCAATGCTTCTTAGCTGCTCTTTGAAAAACACCTGTGTGAGCTTTTGGGTCATCAGGCTTTGTTTCCATGACACGCTTTTTGCATACTGTACAGCATACAGCATACTCACTTTGCAGCATCTCAAAATTGCTTCCACACTGCAGGAGTGAGGGAGGTGGAGTAGCAGCAAAAAAACTAGAAAATTACCAGTTGAAATGGTTGCATTTGCTGGGTTTTGTTGTCAGCAGGAGCTGATCACAGCGCTGAGGTGAGAGAAAAGCCGGGCGGCTTAAAGGGCTGCCTAATCTTGGAATCCATAGTTAAGATACTCAGATGTTTGTGCTTAAATAATGCTCTTACACTGCTCCTGCACCTGCTCTGGTGCAGATTTGTAAATCTGTCAGAGCCAGAGCACTGCTGTTCGCTGAGGTGGGGTAGGAGATAGGCCAGACCAGTTAGGATCCGGTGGGACAGTTGCTGGGATTGCGTGCTCGGTGAAGGAGCCTGAGCTGGCACCGTGGGAGGGAAGACAGTTTGCACATTGGAACAAAATGCTTCTCCTGCTTTGTGCTGAACTGTGAAATTGGAATATCAATTCCACTATATTTAAAAAAAATCCAACAAAATTGTGCTTCTAGTATGGAATCCTGCTTTTTTTTGTCTGAGTTTTCTGGATTTATTTCAACTTGCGGAGCCTTTCCTTTGTTCCTTTGCTTTCCTTAGCTTTGATACCCTTTCTCCTGCCCTTGCAGGAGCTGGTGTTACTCATTTTCTCTCTGGGAAGATGAGCTGTTGTCTCAGTTGTTAATTCCAAAGGGCAGAGCACTTAGAAAAGGCAGGTGGGATCAGGCAGTCTCCCCATGATCTCTCTCTGCCTTCCCACAGAGAGCTCAGTCCCGCTGCAGCCTCCTAATCCTTTGTTTGTTTGAACCAAATCTGTGGGCTGGAGTAAAAACTTTAAATATCTGAAATTAAAGGAAGGAGTAAACAAAGGTTGTCTCACTTCTAGTCCACCTAGACTTTAGTGGCTTACTGACAGATTTTGCAGTCTCCAAAGTTGTTGTCAGATTCTGTCAATTCTGTGCTTTTTTATTTTGTGATTTTTGTTTGGTTGGGTTTTTTTAAAAATGCAGAATTATCTCTATTTCAGTAGCACCATTTCTGCAATGATTGCATACAGATATCATTCACTGTATGCACGGGCAGGAGGGTTACAAACCACAACACTCAGCTTCGAAAATAAGGAAGAATTCAGAATTTTCAGTATAAAAGACTGAATGGTTAAGAGAATAATATTTGAGCAAAAAATAAGGAATTAAATTAAGTCCATAAAAACCCTCTTTGATAACTTTGTGGGGTTTTTCACCAAAGCCAAAAGAAACAAGGAATTTTTGCAGATTTTAGTTCTTGGTATTGACTGTTGTTGGTTTAAATTCCATTTAAGCCTATTGGAAAAGAAATATTTGTATTTACTTTAACTACAGGAGGAATTAAAGTTTAAAAAGAATTTCTGAAGCTGGTTTTTTTTTTTTAATATGCTTACTTTAAGTGGATAAATGCTGACCCTTTCAAGCTAACCAGTTCACCTTGTTGTGCACACTTCTTTTACGAGACTTAATGACCACATTTCCAGTGCATAATGGATGTTGCTGATGCCTTTGATTTGTTTCTTGTTTGAATAATCACCATCCTATATCTCACTGTTTCTCTTTGTGTAAGCCTGATCTGATGCATGCCCTATCGCACTGCATGCTGGAACCAGTGGAATATGCTCGTGTGGTACAGTATGATTCCCATTCCATTACATCTTTGTGGAGTGCTCCAGGCTGGGGAAAAACCCAATTTGCACCTGGTAAAAGGACAGGAAAAATAGCATTAGCATGCAGAGATAGCTTTGAGTTCCTTGGGCAACTTAGCATAGCATGTGCAAAATAAAGAAAAGAAACTGGTTCTCATTGCTCCAAGTGATGTTCATTGCTCTGAACAGATTTTTTCACAGCCTGTGCCATCCTAAATTGACACCTAGGAGTGTGTGTGTGTGTAGAGCTTTCCCAGGCTGGCTTGGGAAGTGTAGGATGCCATTGGTAAAACCCAGCTTTCCTCTGATGATTCAATATGTGACTGGTGTGTCTGCACAGCAGATGAGAGATTCTGTTAAATCCCAGTGATATCAGTGCCCTGAAGTGTCCAAGGGATGTTTTTCCAGCACTGCCAGGCGTCTCTGCCAGGCCCTGCAGTGCATTTTGCTTTTGCTTTCCCACCTGCTTTGCTGCTCAGTTTAGACACAGCCTCTCAGTGCTGTAGCGTGTGGATGCTCAGGAAACAGCAACCCTGGAACTTGCAAAACTTGCAAGAAGCAATGCCAAGATCTGTTCTTCAGCTGACTGGCTTTGGCAGCTCCAAATTCCCTGAGGGCTGCGGGGTGGTTTGCACCAGAGTTTGATTTTGATCTGTAGTAAATCAAGGAGAGTTTTGCTGGGGATGTCAAGGCCTCCTCCTCTCTGACTATTTTGGAAAAGGCCGTGGTTTTTATTTTTGCACAATACTTGTATTGCACACTGGCTGGCCAGACGTGCCATGTTCTGGTTCTCTCTGAGAGAACTTTGCTGTCTGTGGACACGACAGCAAATCCGTGGATGTGGGTAAGGTATGAGAGATCAGCAGCTCATCAGAATTATTTTTGCTGTGTTTTGTTTTTCCCAGGCTTTAAGTGTTTTCATGTAGTTACCCATGTCTCTTTCTTTGGATCTGCTGCATTCGTGCATCTGTGTGGAAGGATTTTGAGTTAAATTGATTTTAATAAGTTAAAATGTGTGAATGAAGTGAGGAATCCGGCAGCATGGATTGCTCCTGGGCATGAGGAGACTGAATGGCAGATGAGCAACCTGCTCTAGTGGAAGGTTCCCTGCCCACGGCAGGGGGTTGGGTTAGATGATCTTTAAGGTCCCTTCCAGCCCAAACCATTCTAGGATTAAAAGGGAAACATCATTTCCTTCAGAATTGGCTTCTACAGGGAGAAAAGCACAGCCTTGTCAGTTGGTTTTGTCTGGGGGCAGAATGCCAGAAAGGATCCACCGAAAAGAGTTTTCAGTGCTTAACACAGATACCTTTTTCTTTGCTTTTTTTTTGGGTCTTTTTGCCTCTTTAGCCTCGTGTGAACCCCTGTTTTCTCTCGGTAGGTGCGTTACAGAAGAGACCACCTCTCCAGCAGGCAGTTACCCTACTTCCCCGTGCTGGAAGATCTGATGAAGGATGGTAGTGATGGTGCTGCTCTTCTAGCTGTGATTCACTATTATTGTCCAGAGCAAATGAAACTGGATGGTATGTAATAAAGGTTTTGAGGGAAAAAAGGGATAAAAGGCTTCAGGCTTTGAAAGCTGAACTAGAAACACATTAAAAATTAAAAATGCAGCACATCTAATAGGTAGTGGACTATGGCAAGTTGGAGGCAGGTAACCTATGGAATCCGCATTTAAGAAATAATCTCTCTTCAATCCTGTTTTTTTACTTACTGTATTTAGAAGACTGTGCTCTGTATATTAAGAGCTACAAAAGAATCCTTTCTTTTCCAGCTTTAGCTGATGTGGCTTTCTTTGCTCAAATAACTGAGCTTGGTTTCAATACCATGAAAGAGGAGAACATGTCCACCACTGTTAGCTGATAATTCTCACGTTTTTCTTTAGGAGTACATAACTTGGCATTTTAAAATCCAGAGTTTAAAATAGTTTCTCTTAATCTGCAGAAATTGTCACTCTCGAGCATTGCAAAACATGAGTTCTCTTTCCCAGAAAATGTTTTTCGTAGTAAATCAATGTCCTTGTTGCATTAATTTCTGCAAATCAACATTTTGTATTGGTCTTTAAATTCTCAGATATGTTGTACCTTGCAGAGCTCCTGAGTGTTTTCAGAAGGAACCAGCACTGTGAATCCTAGGAGTAACCCTTTATTATATGCAAATCAAGATGTCTGGTTTTAATTGCTTTTGTATCTTGTCACTATGTGTGTTCTCTGTAGCCTGTTTACCTTTTCTGTGGCTGGGATAGACACAATCCCCTGTGGATTCAGAAATGAATGCAGAATTAATACTGTTCTCTGTGGTTTTCTTCCTCCTTTTCCTGTCCCTCTGGTACTGAGCAGGTAGAGAAATGTCACTGGTAGCCAGTAAATATCCAGTGCTGGTGCAGAGTCTGTGAAGTTCCTGTACTCAGTGTTTCTGTGAGCTGGGGGTGGAAGGGTGATGCCATAACTTACTCATCCCTCTCCCCTCCCCAGATATCTGTTTGAAGGAGGTGACATCAATTGCAGACAGCCTCTACAACATTCAGCTTTTGAGAGAATTCTCAAATGAGTACCTAAACAAATGCTTTTACCTCACCTTGGAGGACATGCTGTATGCTCCTTTGGTTTTAAAGGTAAGAAATATAACAGAGGATGTATTTTTCAGTAAAATGTGGGTTAATTACGAGTGTTTTGTTAACGTGAGGTGTAATATTCCTTTTTTTTTGTTTCAGCCTAATGTCATGGTGTTCATTGCAGAACTCTTTTGGTGGTTTGAGAATGTCAAACCAGACTTCGTACAGCCAAGAGATATCCAGGAAATAAAAGATGGTAAGTTTGTAACCATGGATAACTGACAGCATGTTATTTAAAAAATACTTACACTGCAGTGAAACTGTGGCCCAGTGGTGTTTCCTTGGAAGCTTTGTTTCTACCCAAAGTTTATTCTTGCTGGGGATCTTTGGAAGCTGTAAAGTAGAAGGACAGTTAGTCCTAGAACCACTCGAATTCTAATTATTTGAATGGATAATTTTTGAACAGGTGACTTCCCCCTAAACCCACTAATTAATTATTAATTTATAACTTTCACTAAGCTCACCAGAAGGTACATATTTTAAATTAAGGCCAGTACTTCAGGTTTCACCGCAGTGTTGTGTCACAAGTTTCCTCTGCCATCTGAGAGCTTCCTGCTCTGCTCTGCTCTTTCCGTGGCCAGTGTGAGTTGTGTTAACGCTGTCCCTTTGTGCCCAGTGAAAGCAGTGATGCAGCAGAAGAGCAGCCGGCCCCCTGTCCCCATTTCCAACGCCACCAAGCGCAGTTTCCTGGCCACTCCTGCCAGCCCCAGCCCAGCAGAGCTGCAGCCCCCAGCGCAGCCAGCCCCCGAAGCCTGCAGTAGGTACTACCTGCACCCTGAGGAGCCTGACTACCTGTAAGTCAGTCTTCATACTGTTCCACCTTCGCTTTATGCCTCTGTTTGGATAACCTGGGAATTTGCGCTGCTAAATGTTGTCGTTTTGCTGCACACTGAGTGACCTTAAAGGGGCTCCAAGAGAGCTGGACAGGGACTTGCTTGGAGCAACCTGGTCTTATGGAAGGTGTCCCTTTCCATGGCAGGGACTGGAACTGGATGGTCTTTAAGATCCCTTCCAACCCAAACCATTCTGGGATTCTGTGAAAACAACCTTAAAGGTGATCTGATGTGCAGGAAGGTTAATGACAAGGGTTTTCAGCTGACATAAATTTCATGGTGAAATAAGTTATTTCAGCCTTTACTTTGAATTGAATTCACTATTTATGTAAGCAACATCTTAGATCTGCTGTGTTCAGGAACTTAGTTTAATTCCAGGTAATAGGTTTACTTTTGTATTGTTACACGTGAAAAACTTTAAGGATCTTCTTCAAAATTAATGATATTATGTTTTAAAGAGCATGAGGATAACTGACCAGTGTAACTTCACAATTTGATATTTTTTCTGATTATAGAAAAAAATTCTTTGTAGTAATGAATTTTTGCTTTTGTGAATTAGTGGCAAAGGAGGAAGCTCTGCCTTCAGCCCTTCCCATCCACTGCTCCCTTTGAGGCAAAAGCAACAAAAATCTTTACAGGGAGAAGACAGCCCTGGTGAGTCTGCCTTGAATTTGCCTTCCAACAGGCAATGACTGTCAATGTCAACAGAATAAAGAATTAAAATATAAGTTCGTTTCTATGAATAATTTAAAGTTGTATTAAACTGCAGTCACACAAGTGGGTGAGCATGTTGAGTTTGAATAAATCTTAAAGATCTTTTAAGAAACTTAGTGTATTTTAATTTTTTTCAGGCTTTGACTATGCCTCTCTGGTGGCAGCTGCAGCAAATCTGTTTTCTGCTGCCATCTGTTGGGGAAGGAGTTGATTCTGTTTCTATATTTGCTATTAAATGAGGTAAAAGTGCTGGTTTAAAGACCATTTCTAAACTGTTACCAATTTAAAAACCATTTCAGGCCATCGGCACCGTTCGAATTCTCTGACCCGTGTTGATGGGCAGCCACGAGGGGCGGTTCTGGCGTGGCCAGAGAGGAAACCCAGGTAAGGGAGACATTTATTTCTTACAGCATTGCTTGAGGAAATGATACTGTGACAATTTGATTGTGGTAATGTGGTATCACTGCCCTAGAACTGCACTGACAGTCACTTAATTTTGTTTTCTCCTAATGTGCGCTTTCAGAGCTGACTGATTTTAGATTTGCAATTGAAAAGACGTCAGATTTTCAGGAAGTGCTGTTGAAAATGGAAGTATCAGAAGCTGCTGCTTGGTATTGCTGGTTGCTTATGACACAGGATGCATTTTTAAAATAAAACAACAATTTTAGTTGTCTGTATCATGGTCTTTATTTCAACAAATTGTACCTTGTTGTGCTCAAGTGTCAGTAGACTCTTCTTACCTCTTCTAGGCCTCTGTCTCAGCCAACGCCGTTTGCTCTTCATCATTCTGCCAGTACTGATGTGGACCCTGGCTCTGGTGACAGCATTAGCCTGGCCAGATCCATCAGCAAGGACAGTCTTGCTTCCAACATTGTCAATGTAACCCCCAAAAATCAGCCCCACCCTCCGTCAGTGAAAGCTAACGGGAGGAGCTTGCTGAACAATGTAGAAATGGAGGATGAAGATGAAGAGCTTATTGCAATCATCAGACCTGAAGAAAGGCCAAACCGTGGTGACCCTGAGGTGCAGAATGCAGCAGCCAGGGTGCCCAGCATAGTGGCCACAGCGTGGTCTCCAAAAACAAACAGCGACCCTTCGGACAGCAAACCCGAGAGTTTTTACCTGGAGCCTTTAATGCCTGCAGTCCTGAAACCAGCCAAGGAAAAACAGGTCATCAATAAAGAGGATGAGTGTGGGGAGGGGAAACAGAGGAGTTTTGTAACAAAGAGGTTAAATGAAGGACACTTGTCTTTGATCCGCAAGAAAGCAACGAGCAGTCATGGTGAGCATGACCTCAATAGGACTTTTACTCCAATTTCTAGCTCTGATTTCACTCCAGTTGCAGATCCCGGTACCACAGATCCAGTGGCCCTGGGGGAAGCGGGTTTAGAAGCTTCCAGACCTTTGGCTAGTAGCAGTTTAGATCCTTCCTCTCAGGAGCTATCCACTGGAGGATTCTTTCTTCACGCTGCTAAACCTGATGATGAGGTAACGAGTAAAGTCAATGTGAGTTATGGGAAAGGTCTCAACTTGCACGTTCAGGATACAACCTGGACTATGGTGAGACAGGACTCGGAGTCGGATCTCTTGGACATGGAAGATGCTGACCAGGACTTGGTAGTCATAGACGACCATCCTATAGTCTCTAAGTACATTGGTGAGGAAGAATCTGCCAAGCTGCAGGAGGATATGAAGGTGAAAGAACACGAGGACAAGGACGATGCCAGCGGCCGCTCCAGCCCCTGCCTGAGCACCATTTCCCAGGTGAGCAGCGTGTCCATGGCCAGCGGCAGTGTTCGCATGACCAGCTTTGCGGAGAGGAAGCTGCAGAGGCTCAACAGCTACGAGACCAAGTCTAGCACGAGCAGTTCCCAAAAAACCACCCCAGATGGGTCAGAAAGCTGCCCGGCACCACTGACCACGTGGAAGCAAAAGCGAGAGCAGAGCCCCAGCAGGCAGAACAAAGACAATGTTAATCTTTTAGCTTCTGAGCTGGTGCAGCTCCATATGCAGCTGGAAGAGAAACGCAGGGCAATAGAGGCTCAGAAGAAGAAGATGGAAGCCCTATCAGCAAGGCAGAGACTAAAGCTGGGCAAGGCAGCTTTCCTGCATGTTGTTAAAAAAGGGAAATCTCCTGATGGTCCACAACCTATCAAACCAGAACATTTTGCAAAAGAATATTCTCGGCACAATGGGGAAGACTTAGATGAAGTTTCTTTGGGTTCCAAATCTGAGGAGTTTCTTGTGAAAGAGGAGGAGAGAGAAGAAATGCTCAATGATTCTCAAGAAGTAGCAAAAGTAAAAATGCAGGAAAGCCTGGCTTTTGCTGAGCAACACAAACCAAAAGACCCTGCTGCTATACATGATTTGGAAAAAAGTAAAATTATTTCTGTTGCCCTCCTAGAAGACAACGTGACTGAAGCGGATATAAACGAATGTGATCTTTCTATTGAAAAGCTGAATGAAACAATCAGCACCCTTCAGCAGGCCATCTTAAAGATTTCCCAGCAGCAGGAGCTGCTCATGAAATCTCCAACCGTGCCATCCCCAGGAACCAGAAGTAACTCTCAGGACCAAAAGGTGAAACCTTCGATTCATTTTGTTGAGCCCCTGTCTCCAACTGGAATGAACAGCCTGCGGAAACCGCCGCGGTTTGGCCAAGGAAGGACTCCCCGACCGGGAAGGCCGTCGGAGCTGAAAGTCCCTAAGGACAGACAGCAGAATTCAGCACGTGTTAAAACCCCAACTCCCAGCCTAGAAAACCTACCACATTTAAGACCTTTCCCACCCAATAGCTTGGCAAAGACACCCACAGAAATGGGACTGGAAAGCAGCCCTGATCAAGGAAGTGGTTCCCAAGAGAAGTGTTTCTTTGATACCTATAGACTTCATGATGAGAGCAATCAAAGGGCGCTCGTTCTCTCCACCTCTAAAGATGCAAATATTCTGTCTGAAATGAGCAAAGAGGTGAATAACAGCTTCAAGGAAGCAGGGTTGAATTCTTCCGATGGCTCAGGAAAAGAAAATGTCCCAGTGGATGAGCCCCTGAGAAGCAAGGCTAATCTCATTGAAGTAGATTTGTCTGACTTAAAAGCTCCAGATGAAGGAGAACTTGAAAACCAGGATAGCTCCACGGATATGATTAGTGAAGGTGATCAGAAGTCCGGTGTGGGTTTTTTCTTCAAGGTAAATGTGTTACCTTTCTCTCTTTGGTTCCTGTTACACACTCGCCCAGCATAGAACTGGTGTTGCCCAGTCTGCTGATGGAGCACAGCACTCATTGGTTGCAATATTTGGATATGAAAAAGCTGCATTGGAAAACAATTACTTTTGGAAAAAGAGAGAGAACTGCTCTCAGAACATTTAGTATCTTTAATTTGTGCTTAGCAATGATTGTTGTCAATGCCTCAAATGTGCTGACATGATGATACTTTCTCTTTTAATTTCTCTTTCAAGAAGGTCAAACCAGGCTGTCTCAATCTCAGGGAATTTAACTTCTGGGTTTTTTGTAGTGTGATTAATTTTGACTGATTGTCATTGCACTGGGATTATTTGTGGTGTCCATCCTGGCCCACATCATAGTTGCATTATACTTTGCAGGTCTAGAAGGTTTCGTGACGATTAAAGATACCTAAAAACAAGTCAGAGTAAGATGAGCCCCTTTTTTTTCTCCTCACAGACCTAAGGGAACACTAAAACCGTGTTATAATTTTTTCTTGATCAACAAGAAGTTTTGATTTCCACTCAAATGTAAAGATTTCCAAAAGTAATAGTTTTTCATCTAATTTTCCTGGAATCCTCAGCAGTCTTGTGATGTCCAGCTGAATATATTATCCTCTGTTCTTTAACGCTCTCCATCCCTTTGGATGCTGCAGGATGAACAGAAGGCAGAAGACGAGCTGGCCAAAAAACGCGCGGCGTTCCTCCTGAAACAGCAGCGCAAGGCTGAGGAGGCTCGGCTGCGGAAGCAGCAGCTGGAGGCTGAGGTGGAACAAAAAAGGGATGAAGCTCGGTAATGATGCACAGAAAAGAATTTCTCTTTATTTTAAGATGAGGAGGTTGTTCCATGCTGAACGCGCTGTTCTTGTGTTCGCTTGTCAGCCGCAAAGCTGAGGAGGACCGGATACGGAAAGAAGAGGAGAAGGCTCGGCGAGAACTCATCAAGCAGGAATATCTAAGGAAAAAACAGCAGCAAATTTTGGAGGAGCAAGGGCTTGGGAAGCCCAAATCCAAGCCCAAAAAACCCAGGCCAAAGTCGGTCCATCGTGAGGAGTCTTACAGTGATTCGGGGACAAAGTGCTCTTCCACACGTAAGAATCTGGATTTGTTTGCTCTCACTGGTCTGCCAGCCTGCTGTAACCAGACGTGTTTGACATTTTCTCTCCTGTTTTGTAGCTGATAATTTGAGCAGTGCTCAGTCTGGTTCCAGTCTGTCTTTGGCCTCAGCAGCAACAACTGAGCCTGAAAGTGTTCACTCTGGTGGCACTCCCTCGCAGAGGTACAGCCAGCTTCTCGTGGGTTTCTCTGGTGCTGGGGGATGAAACAGTGTGGGGCTCCAGTGCTGTTTGCTTCACCTCACTGGCAGAGGGGCACGATGAGAATTGCTGAATTCATCTGGTTTATGTGGCTGCCAACTGCAGTGTTCTGTACAAACTTGCGATTTTGTTTTGTTTTCTCCCAGAGGAGTCAGAGTTCTGCTTTCATTTCTAGCAAGGAGAATCTGACTGTTCTGGGGAGGATAAGGGAGAATAGTCTGTTCCATTCAGGGACAGCAGCATTTCTGTGAGTTTACAGGGCCAAAACCCAAAATCTTGGCATATAATTTTTTCTTTATTTCCCTCCCAGAGTTGAATCCATGGAGTCCTTACCCATTCTGAGCAGAAATCCCAGCAGAAACACAGAGAGAGACTGGGAGAACGCTTCCACAGCATCTTCTATTGCTTCAGTGGCAGAATACACAGGTGCCTGCTTTGTTTTAGTTTAGCTTGGTTTTGTTTAGTTTGTTTTATTCATTTATTATGAATACCAGGTCAGGAAAACCTGTGGTGTGTTTGATGTTATTTTTGAGAAGCTGTCAGGTGTATTTTGTTCTGTGTAATATCTCTGAAAATAAGTCATTCTAGAAAAATAATGGGTTTTTTTTTCCTTTTTTCACTTTGAATGAAAATCTTAATGTTCATAAATGTAAGGCAGATAATTTTGACTTATTCCTCTTCCTCAGGTCCAAAATTATTTAAGGAACCCAGCAGCAAATCCAACAAACCTATTATTCACAATGCTATATCTCACTGCTGTCTTGCTGGAAAAGTGAATGAACCACATAAGAACTCAATATTAGAGGTAAACACTAAAATCACTAATGCACTCTCAATCAGATGAGTCTGTAATGCTTATTTCATAATCTCACTGATGCGTTGTGTGAATTCCATTTCCCAAAATGTGGCTGTATTGAGGATTTTTTGCTTCCCACGTGGAAAACGCGATCCTGTATTTAGAGTTCTGCTTGTAGGTTTATGAAAGGACTGAAAATCGTAATTACCGCCCTAGTGTTAAAAAAAACAATTATTCAGCTTAAAGCTTGGCACAGTTCCCCCTGTGAAGCATCCCTGGACCTGTTTGTTTTTGCTGCAGGAACTGGAGAAGTGTGATGCCAACCACTACATCATCTTGTTCCGCGACGCCGGCTGCCAGTTCCGAGCACTTTACTGCTACTACCCCGACACGGAGGAGATCTACAAGCTGACTGGAACAGGGCCAAAGAGCATCACCAAGAAAATGATTGATAAACTCTATAAGTACAGCTCGGACAGAAAACAGTTTAACGTGATCCCAGCCAAAACCATGTCCGTGAGCGTGGATGCCCTCACCATCCATAACCACTTGTGGCAGGCCAAGCGACCCGCGGTGCCAAAGAAGAGCCAGACTCGGAAATGACACCCAGCTCCTGGGGAGAAGGTTGGCTCACTGGGATTGCATTGAAAGAAGACATGTTTACCATTTTCCTCCAGTTTGGTATGAAATGTGCAGAACCATAGACATTTTTTAAGAAGCTTCGGAACAGAGAACCGTGGATGCAAGTTCTGGAGGATGAAGGAACGTTGCCAGTGTTTTTTATGAATGATCAATCTGCTGTTACACCCAATGCTAACTACTGTGGCTTTCAGCTGAAGAGGGACTGTGCATGTAGCAAGATCTTGAACAAGTGGATTTCCTTTTACTTGAAGCTTTTCATTGGTACAAATTGGGAATTATTTAATTCTCTTTCCTCTCCACCTCATTCCCTCCTTTTTCCCGGCATTCTTAAAAGTTGGCAAGCTCTGAACTTGGGTAGAAGGATTGAACAGATCTTGGGTGAAGTGCTTTGGGTTTGGTTTGGTTTTTTAAACAGTCTTTAGGGAAATCTTCCTTTCAGACCTTTTTGAGGAACTGTTGAATACATCCAGTTGTTGTACTGTATCTACTGCCAACGTAAGTCCAGCTCTCAGATTTCTGAAAAAAGCCCCAACTTGTGCTGCTCAGAACAGAGTTTACTTGCAGGATCTGTGTAGGATAAGCATTGCAAGGATTGCAAAAGCCAGTCTTTTTCTAAAAAAAAAAAAAAAAAAAAATTGTTCACAAACGTAAAGATCTCTGGAATACAATCATGAAGAGGCGTAACAGGTGCTACTAGCTGGAATGTGCCTGACTGAAACTTAAGGCAAGCTGAATGGAGCCCAGTGATTACTGATTTCAGTTTCAGGTCGTGTCCTAAAGATTTGTTTGCTTTAATAAAGGTGGATGCTGGTAGGTATAGAACATTTCCACTCTGAGCACGCTACTCCTGTACGATGGTGCACTTAATGATCACAGATTTTAATGTTTTTATTACATCATGAAATGTAATTCTACTTTCTTTGTCCTGTCTTTATTCTGAATGAGCAGCATGCTCTACAATGAAGAGTGTGTTATGTTTTTTATTTTGGGTGATATATTAATATATATTGATTTGTTTTTCTCATTTGAAAGCAATTTTTAAACGGAGACATTTGCATTTGTTTCAAAAGCCCAAATAAGTCGAATGGCTTGGATTTCTTTTCATGTTGAAATATTAAATCTTGAGTTATGACCTTAAAAGTCTTTGTGTTTCAGCAGATTAAATTTTTGTCTGTGGTAACAGGGTATATTTGCAGTTCCTTTTTTTTTTTTTTTTATTTTTAACCACTCCCATGTCTCATTCTTGGCCCCAGCTGGTTCCCAAATAGGTTTCTGTAGCTATTCCCTAATTTAATCTGCTAACGAGCTCCTGCTCCGTGGGTTTGACACTTACTACCTGCAGCTCCTGTAGGTTCTGACTTGGGTTTGCACATGTTTACTTTTCTTTGAAGTGTTACTTGAATTTGTGTCTCTCGAGTGCAGAAGGCCCTGCCCCGTCCTCGAGAGGAGCTGAGCTCTGAACTCCAGTGTAATTATTGCCCTCGGAGATGATGGAAGGTACAGAGAGTTCTTGTACATAGGGGGAAGTAGGGGATGGAATAAAGTGCTGGGTAGGTAGAGCGAAGTGAAGGTCTTCCAGTGCAGTCTCTCCACGTTTTTCCTCTCCCAGGACTCCCTGACTAGGCTGCTGCAACTCTGTAAATTATGTTAGATAGTTTGCTGCTTGTAAATAATTAAAGGCTTTATGGTTTCTAAAGTGCTAAGTATTAAACACCGTCATGAGTGTAACTTTTGTTACCATGCTTTTCATGCTTGTGCTTTATTTCTCACTGTTTGATATTATAAACCATATTTATTTTATGAAACACTGAAATTTAATAAAAATCATTAACTGATTTCCTTTTTATTTCATGTGTACTTTTGTTGGTGTGACACTTCATCCCCTCCAAGAACTAATACACTTTAAAGATGTGCTGTTCTCTTGAGTAAAGCTTCACCTGCAAGGAGCTGCAGTAACTTTGTGACAAGAGCTTATTTCTCCTGGCTGTAGTGGGCAAGAATGGGACCAAAAAGCTCTCAGAAAATTGGGAAATAGTTTAAGGATTTATTTCATCAGACTCTTGAGTCTGTCTGCTGAGGCTCCTTTGATCTGTGTAGGCCCTCAGTGACAGAATTTTGGTAATTTTCTAGTCAGTGTAGGGGTTTGGGTTAAATTAATGGGATTCTGAGTACAGAGGATTTCTGACTGTGCTTTTAGTGACCTCGTGCTTAACCCTTCACTCCCAAGGACTGAAAATCCTGATGTGTAGCACTCCTAAGGTGATCTGGACCCTTTTTAGTCACCTCTAAAAATCACTTCTTAGCCAATGGGATTTTGTCCTTCCAGAGCACAGTGTGAATCCCTGAAATCAGTGAAACGTGTGGGAATCAGCTGTTCCCTCGGTCCCAGGGGCTCTGATCCCATGGCTGGGGGCTGCCTGCAGGTAAATGGAATTAATTTGGCAACCTGCAGCTTGAGCTGCTTGTTTGGGTTGCTTTTCCCCAGGATTATTTGGAGCCGGGGTTGTTCCCTCTTAGCTCTGTCCAAGCAGAACTGGATAAAAACACTTCCAGCTGCTCCCAGAGGCTCTGGCTGTGCTTCCTGGGAGGAGGAGGAGAAAGTGGGAGCTCTGTCAGTGACCTCTCTCTGTTTCTTACTAACAAATCCAATGCGGTGCATCTTTAAAGTGGTTTCAAGTGCCATTTCTTTCTCTCCAGCTCTGTCCATCAGTCTGTGTGTTCCATGTGCTGTTTGCATCTCTGCTTGGTGTGGTTTTGTCTCATTTTCATCCTGCTCTCAGGCGGGGGAAGAGCTCAAGCAAAAATAGTCTGAGTTTGGAAAACACAAATGTACTTTGAAAGCCTTCACTGACACTGGAAGGGCTGAGTGTGCAAAGAAAATAAAGCTGATTTTTGTCCCCCCTGATTTTGCCCTCCCTGGGGGAGTTGAGTGTAGAAATCTCTGGAGTTTCTCTTCCCAGGGGTTTGGGGCTGTAGTTTAAACTAAAAGTGACAGGAATGAATTCTCAGGACTTGAATTTTCCATTCCTTTTGCTTTTCCCCCCACCAATCCCCAGAACAGATGACTGGAGCAGTGTCAGAGCACCCCAAACCCCCTCACTTTATCTTTTATTTTATTTATTGATTAAATATAACAACGACTGAGGTGTCTCCTGTTCACTCTGAGCCGACTGTCCCAGGAATTTGGTCCCTGCTGCTCCCACCCCTGGAATGGATGTGTACTAAGCCATTATCCATGCTCTGCTTATCCAATTAAGTGGCTTGTAGTTAATTAGAGGGTTAAATGTAATTAATTTTCAGCAGATGAGGGAGAGGCAGGTGCCTGAGGGGGGTGGCTGAGGGCGGGGTCTGATTTTGGCAGTGGGTTTGGGGGTCAGGACGTGCCAAACACCCTTGGGATGAGGCTGTGCCGGGATTCTCCAAGGACATCACTCCAGAAAGAAGATTTTGGGGAGATTTGGTACCATTTTTGCTGCTGTTCCCATGCAGAACTGAAGAAACCTGGGGAGTATTTTGGGGGTTGGGTTCTCTGGGTGCTTCACATAAGTGAAACTTCACATAAAAATTCTTCAGGCCAGATCAAAATTGGAATACTCATACGGCCCACTAAAAGGAAGTGTATTTTTCACATTGCACTGAAAATTTTACAATTAATTCCAGGTCACCACGCAGACATTGGACTTCTTTTCCCATTTGTAAGTAAAAAATAATTGGTTTTTTGAAAATTTTCTTATTCTACAAACAAAATATTTCCCTGAGCTTTCTGTTGCAGGTTTGTTAAGGCTTGGTTTGGTTTTAGAGGGTTTGAAGATCTCAAGCTTCCGGTGGGGCTATGAAAAGGTGCATTTCTACTCTTCTGCTCCAAGTGGTAAGTTCAGCTCTTCTTTGAAAAAAAATAACCCAAATTTTTCAGGAAAATGCCATTCCAGAACTGGAATTTTATGCCCCTTCCTTCCCAGCCTGGCCCTTCACGTGCTGAGCACGGGCACGTTCCTGTTGTGAAAATTACAGGGTGGATTGAATTTGCTTGTCTGTGCTAAATACAAATTCACTTTTATCTTGGTGCTGAGATCCTGTCATAGTTTTCTGATCCATCCCTCTGAACTTGTTCAGAAATAACGTATTTATTGCAGTGGGGGGAAAAAAACCCTCTTAAACTGATGTGTGCAGCAGGGATGATGAAATATTCAATATCCAGCATTCGTTAAAATTCAAATGAGGCACTTGAAAGAATGGTTTGAAGCCCATAAACCTCCCCGAATTCCCGTGTCATTACCTGGAAATCCTAGCAAAGGGAAACCTCTTTCTTTTGGCTCTGTCTTCCAGGGAATAACCATAAAAACTGAATTTACAGCAAAATAAAAAATTCTTCCAAAGGATTTGGTTTCCTTTTTGTTTCCCAGCCACACCAACCCTGGTATTTTTAATGTACATTTTAGTGCTCTAGACTTTTTTCTCTGCTACAAGGAGTTGGCAGTGTTAGAAGCTGATTTTTCTCAGCTCGGGCAAAGATTTAAACGAATTTTGGTTCATTTTGCAGTGTTATTTCCTCTTCTTTTCTGCATCTGCTGCTGTGGAAGGTGGAATAGGAGGAAAAGGTGAAGAATCCACTGCTGGCAAGTGCTGAAATCCACATGTACAGAGCATTAAATCCTGTTCTGCAGCCTGGGAAGGGTTTTCATACAGTGAGAGCTGCTCGTGGTGGTGATAAAATTACCTTATTTTGGGTGTAATCACTGCAATTTGGCTGTCCTGGAAAATCAGAGGATTTTGTTCTCCATGTACAGATTGGTCTGGCTTAAAGCCAATAATTAAAAAGTCATTTAGCAAGGACTTGGCTTCCTGCTGGCCTTTTACTTCCAACTTCCTCACATGTGTTCATCCCAGAGTTATCTTCCCTATTTAAGTGATATTTTTGTGTCCTTCTGTATGATTTTAAATAAACAGATTTTTACAGTAGTTGCTTAGAATGCTTAATAAAAACAACGTCTGCTTACCCGCATTTGATCTCCAAATTACAACCTCCACACTGCTCTAGCAATGTTGGGATTTTTCCTGAAAACCTTGGAAACTTTGGAGCCAGTGACAAATTTTGAAGTGAAGAACCTGTACTGAATCCTGGCTAAACAGCAGTTTAAAAAAAACCCTTAAATACCCACAAAATTTAATGCATTTATTAAATCATAGAAATTATGATTAAATAAATAAATTAAATGATCTTTAAAAGCTCCTGTACCACACCAGGCCCTCTGTGCATCCAGGCACAAAGAGTTTGAAAAGCTGAAGTTAAAACTGGGAAGAGCTGCCTTGAGCCTCCGCTAAAGCCACATCTTTCCATGGATTTCAAAACAGACTCCCAGAAAAAAAGAAAAATCAGACAGCAGTGTCTCCTGTTGCTGCATGCAGCTCTTTTATTTTCATTTATCTTTACAGAAATGTGAAGCATCTTCACAAGAATTGTACAAAACCCTCTCCCCTTGGCTGGCTGCATCCCAGCAGAGCAGCTCCCGGGATTCGGTCTCCGAGAGGAAAGACGGGAGTCGCCGTCGCTGATAAAAATCCATGCAGGAGCTGAGCTTAGAATAAAAAGGTCCTGTTCTATAGAGATTAAATAAAAAGGGGTATAACAGGAAATAAATATGCTCTTAACATTGGTTTGAATAGTTGAGTTTAATGCAGGATATATGGATTCAGTCCATACTGAGCGTCTCAAAGCGTCAGTGGACACGGAACATGCGCCGGAGCCGCTGCTGGAAAACCCCAAAATATCCCAGCTGCCCTCCTTTCTGCAGCCCCCAGGGCCTGCCAGGTCTCTGCACTGGAACACAACTCTTTCCTCCAGAAAATGGGATTGTTCCATGGTCGGGAGCAACAGCCATTCTCCTCTTGCCACGGAAGCTCTTTGTGCCCCTCTCCCCGCGGGCCCTTTATAGCGGCAGGAACGACTCTGTCGCTGCCTCGGCGTTGCCAGGACCATTAGAAAAATAAACTGCTTTTGTTTTTACACTGGTATTGTAACTGAGTCTAAGGAATTAGAAAAAGGAACCCTTGGTTCCCAGACTTGCATTGCCCACAGGTGAATATTTACAGGGTTTTCCCCATCCCGTGGGAAGGTCGGCTGGAAATTTACACCAGAGCAGGAACGCCGAGGGTTTGTACACGGAGCTTCCACTTCAAATACAGGGATTTATGCACTGAACAAACAGAAGCATCATCAAAGGACAGGAATATTGAGGGCATCTTGAAAGGATCACAAACCACACAGAGGTTTCAGTCCTTTTGGCATGTGGTTTCCTCTTGGGATCCTTTTCTCCCTGGATTAGGGGCAGGAAGGACCTGTGTGTGCCCGCTGAGGAAGGAGGGACCCAACACCACGGCCAGTGGAGCCTCTGGAACACGGACCCGGGATTTGGCCACATGGCTGACCTGGCTGCTCAGGGTGGGGGGTGAAATTTTAAGTAATTTAAGGGTTTTCAAAAGAAATTTCATTTTCCTGCCAGGGGAGGGTTGAGCTGAGGAGCTGCGCTCGCACACACAGCTCACAGCCAAACAAACAAAAAATCATAACAACTGTACGTTCTCAGTAAATAAATGCAAATAATCACAGCTTTTGTTGCATTTGGGGTCTGGGCTTTTGTTTGTTTGCTGGTTTGGGTTTTTTTTTTTAACCTGTAACACTGCTTTGTTCCACTCTCCCTTGAAAACGAAGTGGGGTTTGGAAAATGATCCACATGAAATGTAAATACTTAAATACATTAACACCCAGTGATCTGAGCATCCTGAGGCTTCATGTTAACACAGAGCCCACGTGTCCTTTTGTACTTCAACCACACCCACTTTTTAACCTCCAGCTTCTTTTTGCCATTTCAAATGACAGATTCGATGTGTGAAGCTACAAACAGAAATAAATAAAACATGGGCCTGCCTTAACCAAACAGATACAAAATGAAGCATTAAAAATCCATCAAAACAACCCAAAAAAGCTTTAAAGACAGGTCTCTTTGTGCCCTCAGCTCAGTGGGGCGGGAGGGGGGCACTCATTGCTTTTACCTGTGGTACCTCTGCGAGCCTGGGATGTGCCACCACGCAGGGTCTCCTGCCTGGCACTTCAGGAAAAAACAACAATAAAAAAAATTAAAGATGGACCCCAAACCTCATCCAGGCACAGCAGGGCTCTCTCAACACCTTCTCGAGCTGATACCAGCCTTGGCACAGATACCCTGGGCATCTCCAAGCCTCCCTCAGGGCCACGGGCAGGATGGGCAGCACATCCCCATAGGCTGGGGCATCTCCCCAGCTGTTTAAAACTCATTTTAAAGAGGTTTTGGCTTGTTTTCTTTGTAAACATTGATTGGGGGTGTCATGGGGAGCAAATAGTGAATGTTAATGGCAATAAACCATTCAGCTGGCAGCGAGAGCAGGAAGCTGATGGGATTTCATGGCCATGTTGTGCTTTACAAGCTCCTTGCTAAAAAAAAAAAAAAATCACATTGGAATTGTAAGATATGAACACAAAAGTGTATCGAGTGAACAACTCAGTTATTCATCTGGCAGTCAAATAAACCCTTTCCACATCGACCTTGCGGAATGTGCAAAAGTAGATGGAAAACACATCTGGTGTTTGTGGCAGCGCCAGGTCCCTGCGGGACGTTCGTGCACCTCTGCTGCAGGGGAAGCCACGGGACGGGGGGTACAGAGCCGAGCAGGGGCGGCTGGAGCTGCCAGGGGGCCGTGGTGGACGGGGGGACAGGCAGAACCCGCTGCCTTACCGGTGTGACCGACCCGTGACCGCGGGGAGGGGAAGGACAGCAGGCCATGACCCCAGACTGCCCCTGGCCGGAGGGGAAAGGGCCGAGTGGAGACACCAAACCACCACATCCAACAGCGAGAGGCCCTGGCCAGCCCAGCCCGTCCGACCCCAGGACAGAGATCCCCGAATCCCCCAGGCAGCTCAGCTCCAGCAGCAGCAAAGGGGGACACAAAGCCAGGGGCTCAGAGGCACGGCCACAGGGGCGGCCCGGCTTTCGGGCCCCTGGGCTTGGCGTGTTTTGGTTGGTGAGATGCCACGAGGCGCTGGGGGCAGAGCAGCCCCTGCCATGGCACCGTGGGGGCTGCACCAGCCTGTCCCATCCACCCCGACTGTCCCACGGCCACCTGAGGGTCCTTCCCCAGTGCCCGGCACAGCTCCGAGCGCGGACACCCCGAACAGAAACCCAGCAGAGGATGAAGAACGTGAGCTGGGCAAAAGAGCAGAAGTTTGGGTACCCTGGGGGACACCTGGTGAAGGAGGAAGGAGGAAGAGGAGCAGGGTTTCGGTGCAGTTTTACTCTCCTCTTGACCAGCCCCATAAATGCAACCAACCTGCACCATCCGGGGCGGTACCAAACACAGCCCTGCTCCCCCAGGGTCATCGGCGTCTGGGCTCGGCCACGTCCCACCAGCACCAGCGAAGACTTTCTCACTAGTTGCGGTATTGGTATAAAAAGTTAAAACCCGCGGGGCGCACGGCCACCGGCTGCGGGTGCGTCCGGCTGTGCCGCCCCTCCCGGGGCTCCGGGCATCCCTCCCGCGGCGCAGAGCCAGGCTGGGCATCGCCTTTCTCCGGGGCACCGCGGGCAGCAGCCGCCTTCCCCTCCGGCCGGGCCGTCCTCTCCTTCCCCGCCTGTCCCGGAGCCCTCGGCCCGGAGGGACGCGGGGCACGGGGGCTGCTCACAGCTGGGTCTCGTCGCGCGTTTCGGGGTTGCCGGAGCCCAGCTTGTTGCTGCAGCTGCTCTTGCGGCTGTGGCCGTCGTTGGCCACGTGGGCCAGCGGGTCGGAGCGGATCAGGTACCTGCGGGACACAGCCTGGTCACGCTGCTGGAAGCCGCCCTGTTCCCCCTGGGATTGGGGCCGGGACGCACAGGGATGCCCTGCTGGGCTGTGCTGCTTGCAGAGCACGGCAGCTGTTTGAATAACAGGTGTTAAACGGTAAGAGCTGTTCGGGTAAATGCCATAAAATAAGATAATAAATAATCAGGAGTTATTCCTGCTGGAGCTGCTCAGTGGCCAAAGCCAAGGGAAAACTCCACGCTGCCCATCAGAGCTCAGATGGGGTGGTTTGGGCACTGCTCAAGAACACAGGGACGGGGAACGGCCCAGGAAAGAGGCAAAACCCACAGGTATTTCTGAGAAATCACGGGAAGCAGTGGGATGGGGGCAGCTCAGGGCACTGGGGCAGTCTGGGGGCCAGGGTAACACCTACACGATGTCGTTGAGCTCCAGCCGCGTGTCCGGGGGGGGGTTGATCAGGACGTAGGACAAGGTGTTCTGGTGGTCGTTCATCTCATCTGCAAGAGGAGGGAAAGGGCTGGTGAGGGAGGGACACCCCCACAGACACCCCAACAGGCAAGGGGACAGCCCCCGACCTGGGGGCAAACAGGTCCCTTCACCAGGAAAGCTGTGGGCAACGTCACTGCCACTGGGAGAGCACCAAGAATGTCACTGCCACCTCCCTCCTCGCCTCCCCAGGCTCTCCCCCACCACAGCACGGCCCAGGGGACTGGCAGAGGTAACTCTTCAAAGTCCCCACTTCCCCCCAAAATAAAGTGAGATGTCTTACCTTGGTTCAGTGCAAAAGAGGGAACAGGTTAGTCCTGCTGTGTCAGGTACAGCACAAGTCCAACCACGGGGCCAGGGCAGCCGAACCCCCCCGGGGCCGCCCCCAATGCTCTGCCCACCTCTCCCCTTCAGTTACTCAATTTAGCGTCATCCAGACACGGGATTAGTCCAGGGATTGCTTCTTTCCCCTGCCCAGGGGAAATCGCCTCCGTGGAGTTTCAGAGCCTTCAATGCCATTTTGGGGACGGCTCTAAACCACAGTGACCTCTCAGGGGGGGCTCAGGGCCACCAAGAGCGGCACCCACGGGGGCGAACGGGCGGCCTCAGTGCCGGGGGGGCCCCTGCGCTTCCCGAAATAGCCAAGAACAAGATCATGGTGAAATGGATGGGGGTGCGAGGCTGCGGGCGGCCGGGGAGGGGTGGAAGCTGCGACAGGTGACACCATTTCCAGACGGGGTGATGGGGTGTGGATGGACAGGGTGGAGAGGGCACGGACAGACGGATGCTGGGGCAGCGTGAGGAGCACGGCGGGACACCAGCTCGCTGCAAGGCTTGTCACTGGGACACCCCTCCAGGCTTTGGGAAAGGCCCCTCCGAGCAGCACACCGGGGGTTGGGTGAGCTCAGCAAACGGAGCTGCTTTGGGGGCAGCAGGACCAGGACCCGGCCGCTGGGATGGGCATTAACTCCAGGCTGGGGGAGGCTCCCTGTGGCCTGTCCTGCTGCTCCCACCACCCCCGCCCTGCTGTCCCCCTGCCCTGCCCCACGGTGGGCACAGCCAGAGTCTCCCGCCGCCGCAGTGACAGTGGGTGCCGGATCACCCTGGCACGGGGGTAGCCCAGCTGCTCTTCAGCCTCGGCACTGGCGTGAAACTGCTTTTCCCCAGCCACCAGAGCCACCCAGCACAGGGATGCAAACAGCTTCCTCCTGAGCTGCCTTTGCCAGGGCACACCCTGATGACCCCGGGACTGGGCTGTGCCGGTTCCGAACCCAGCGGTGCTTGCAGGGGGATGCCAGACCTTTGCTTTGCTGCTCAGACACATCCCTGGCACCTCTGAGACCACAGAAGGTGCCGCAGCCGGGGGACCTGGGACCACTCTCGGGGAGATGCTGCCCGTGACCCCCAGCCTGTGCCAGGGCGTCCTGTCCTGGAGCCGCCGGAGAGCTTTGGCCATCCCAGTGCCCAGCCTTACAGGGAGACAGGGATGGGGGTGGCAATGCTGGGGCGGGGGTGGCACACAGACCCTGGGACCCGACGGGAGACACGGGGTTTGACATGACAGGAGGCTGGGAAGGGCTCTGGCTCTGGGCAGGTTTCCCTGCCCCATGGAAGCGCCGTGTCCTGACCCCGTGCGGCCAAGCCAGGCCCTGCGGAGCGCTCCGAGTATATTGCTGCATCCCGGCGCCCCAGGCAATATACTCTGCTGGCCTGGGGCTTCCATGAGCCCCAGCTGGGGCTGCCTCTCGGATGAAGGACACACTTTGTAGGAAAATGCCAACGTTTCACCTTAAGCCTGGGCTAGTGGAGCCAAAAATGAAGCTGGGATGGGCTATTGCTAACCTTGGGGCTGCTGCAGTAAAAAGGGACCTTTTCAGGGCACGTTCCAGGGGGAAATAAAAAAGAAAACCTGGCAGGTCCCACAGAGCCCCACAAGGTGCCTGAGGTGGCTGCAGCACCAGTGGCCCCTGTGGCTGCTGTCGCTGCCTTGGGTTGAGCCCAGCACCCCCGGTCAGAAAATGGGGTCTGCAAATGCTGGAGAGGGGTCCAAGGAAGGCAAACCAAGGGGTGCAAAGGGATTTTTTAAGCGCTGCCTTGCCCTGGACTGTGGCTGACCCAGCAGGAGCTCCAGCATCTCATCACAACATGCACAGGCAGCTCTGGTGCGCTTGTCCCCCTCCTTGTCCCCTCCTCAAGCTGCCACTGGCTGCACAGCCCAAAGCCACCTCGCAGAGCCATGGGGGGAGGGTCTTGTTAATGAAAGCCGAGGGCTGTGATTTCCCTGTAGGAATTCAGCTAAAAAAGGGGCCCTGAGGTTTCTGTCTCCTGATCAGGCAGGGCCCTGCGTTTGCACCACCACTACAGGACAGTGATTGGTTTTCCAATGCCACCCGACAAATTAGTGCTGAAAGCTCGGGGATCTAAGGTGAAAACTGGCAAGGGTGAGGTTTGGGCTTAGCTGGCATGATCTTGTTGTACGCTGCACGCCATGAGTCACGCGGGACTCCCAGGGAACGGGAATTACCTTGCAAATATCCCAGGTTTACCCGATTCATCACATCACTGGCTGTTAAATTTGCTACATCCTCTACAGAACATACAGGGAAAGGCACAGACATAAACAGAGAGAGAGAGAGAGGTCAGCAAGCCATGGTTCGGCAAATATCAGAGACGAGCTCCTGCGCTGCAGCGATAACGTGAGCAAAAGAAAAAGGAAAGGGGCAGAAGGCAGAGCGACGTTTTTCCATGGGTGTCCAGACACTGACAGTGACACACGGTGACAACACACACAGTCCCAGCACCGCTGGATGCCCAAGGAGCTGCTGGTCCCCGCACTGTGCCCAGTGTCCCTGTCCTGTCCTGCACCCCGCACTGCCCCTTCTCCTGCCAGAGCTCCCCAGTTTGCTTCAACCAAAATGTGCCAGACGGGCCAGGACAAGGATGCCGGCCCTGATCTGACCCCAAGCTGCGCCCCAAGCCTGGAAGCCTCACCGAGGCCAGACAGCCGCCCTGGAACTACAACAGAAACTTCTGGGACCAGGAATGTAGAGAAAAAAGGAGAGGGGGTATAAACCACTGCAAGCCCTTGCCTGGCATTCCCTGTCCTCACTCCACCCCACCACAAGCTGGTTCTCCTGCTTCTCTCCCTGGGGACGCTGGCAGTGCCCACATGCACCCTCTGGGCCCCCACTCCAAACCCCTCCTGCACTGCACTTCTGGACATTTTCTCCTCCTCTTTCCCGTGCCTAAAGCCAAGATGGGAAAGGAGAAATCCCACCCCCAAATCAGCTCCCATCCCAGCTGCGGCACGTTGCCAGCCTGAGTGCAGGCAGGGGCCAGCACGGGGAAGACGGACACTCTTGGAGGATGGAGCAAACAAGCAGCAGCACAGGATGGCTTCAAAGAAAGAAAAAAAAAAAAACCAACCAAAACCAAACCAACCAAACACAGGGAGCTGTGGGCTACAGACTTTGTCATAACCGAGGGGTGGGAGCTGTCCAGGGGGACACAGATGCCAGCACCGACGGGCAGCTCAGAAGCTTCACGAGAGATGCGGCTGCACAGAGGGACCCTGAGCGCTGCGGCTGTCACAGCCACACACCGGTGCCACGCGCGATGAAGCAACTCAGCCCTGCGGCTACCGAAAGGTTTCCCACGGAACAGTTTATGACGCATTAAAGTCTGTAACAGAAGGGGGCTGCGCCAGCTGACGGGGCTTGGCCTCTCCCTGCCACGCTACTGTGGGCACGAGGGTTCTGCTGACCTGGGGCCGGGCTGTCCTGAACCACCACCTCTGCACGGCCGGAGAGCGGGGGGCGAAGGGGGCCCGGCGCCCCGAGGCTGTGCGGGGACACCGGGGCTTGCTGCGGGCACAAGGGCCAGAGTCACTCCGGCACTGCCAACGCCTGCCTGGAGCCATCCCAGAGCCCAGAGAGGGGGGGCTGCCTGCAGCTGGCCGGGGGTGGCAGGGGAGGGGGCTCTGCGCGGCGGGACCCCAGCCCGGGAGGCGCTGGTCTGCACAAGCACAAGCAAGCCGGGGGATGCGGCGCCGCTCGGAGCGGGCCCGGCGGGGACAGGCTGGGCGCGGCGCTAAGCTCGGCATGGGGGTTAGGCTCGGCATGGGGTTAGGCTGGCTCAGGGTCGGGCTCGGCGCGGGGTTAGGCTCGGCCGGGGGTTACCTGAGGAGCCCGCGAGCGGGAGGCACCACCGCAGAGCGGCTCGGCCGAGCGGCACTTACCGTACCCGGTGGTGGGCAAGCCCAGGTGCTTCATACGGTTTTTGACGAGCTCGGACAGCTCCTGCCGCTCGGAGCGCCGGTAGAGGCTGAGGCGCTGCTGGCTGATCCACTCGGCCGTCTTGCTGGAGTGCTTGTTGCCCTTCCTGCTGAGCCGCCGCGCCCACTGCATGCTCTTGCGCCGCAGCAGCGGGTGCTCCGACTGGTCGCTGGAACACGAGTTGCGGTGGTGGCTCGTCTTGATGCCCCAGTGCTCCTTGACGTCCTTGGTGTCCTCGCAGTCCTCAACATTGATTGAGATCTGTGACTGGAAGCCCAGCAGGTCACGCGGGATGGGGGGTGGCCAAGAAGGGTTTGGCCTGTGCCTGGCAGGGCGGGGTCTCTCCCACGGGATGGGGGGGTCCTTGCTCTGACCCGAACGGGCTCTCCCAGCACTTCATCTCTGCACTGCAAGAACCACCTGGCTGGCAGATTTCACGGGATCCCAGAACGGTTTGGATTGGGAGGAGCTTAAAGCTCGTCTGGTTCACTCCCTGCCATGGGCTGGGACACTTTCCACCAGACCAGGTTGCTCCAAGTCCTGTCCAACCTGGCCTTGGACTTCCAGGGATGGGGCAGCCACAGCTTCCCTTGGATAAGGACTGCTGAGGGGAGTCTCATGGGCACCTGACACCTCGCACAGGATCACCTCCGGGGTATCTGCCCAAGGAACAGCCATGCCCTCCTGTCCCTCTCTCTCCTCTTACAGCAGCTGTGCTGCCACATCTCTGACCCAGCAATCCCCATTAGTGAGCAGGAATTTATTACTAAAGCCTTTTAAAGCATCTCAAAGAGCTGGGTTGCATTTAATTAAATGTCAACTTTCAGCTCCCTGTTGCTGCTTCCTTACGAAGTTGAAAACCGAAGGTATTTAAAAGGGACCCTGGCTCGCTCCCTTGCTCCTTATCCCAGTTAATTACATCAGGGCACTGAGGACTTCTCCCGGAGCGCTGAGGCTCAGCCAGCATCTCCCTTCCAGGGGACAGGCAGCACCGGGGCTGAGAGCTGGCACAAAGCACAGGGTGGCTCTCGGTGGCCAGAGCCAGCCCAGGGATGGGGCACAGGGTAGGGGGGACGGGGATGCAGCGCCCGAGCGCGCGCAGCCGGACCCGAGCGGCACTCACCTGCGCTCTGATGTCGTGGGGCTGCAGCAGGGGACAAGGAAGGGAAAACCAAGAGTCAGCCCAGCAAAGGGGCAGCCCTGCTGTGCCCTCCCTGATCCCCGAGGTGCCTGGTGGCACGGCAGAGCCGTGCCAAGGACATCCAGCACTGCCCGGAGAGACGGGCACGGACACTGACCCAGCGTGTCCAGCTGGAGAACCAGGACACCGCCACCCAGTGCAGCCACACTAACGAGGTAAACACAGAAATTCCCCTTCCCTTGGTCTCCCCTCCCTTCCCCACTGCTGCAACCAGGTCTGGGGTGCCCCAGGGACCAACACCCTCCTGGATCCCACCTCTGCTGGGACCACCAGCAGCCCCTTCCCGGCACAGGCCACCACCGTGCCCCTACCTCGGAGGTTGCGAACATGTGCGACTCCGTCCTGTAAATCCCGATGGGAATCTCGGCACTGGAGGAGCAGAGCTTCTGGAAGAGGCGGCCGTACGTCCGGATCCACAGGTCATCCTCCGTGATCTTCATCTAAGCAGCAGAGGACAAACATGAACCCTCACGTGCGCCTCGGGCTGCTCCTGAGCTTCACCCCGGCTCATCCACGACAATCCCAAAAGCGAGCTGGACTCCACAAGAAAACCAGGGGCAATTTCTGACCTCAGCCCTCAGAACAGGGAGTTCGGCCCTTGGCAGCTCTTGGGCTTTTGGTAGCGCTGAGATTCCCCAGGAGGGGAACAATGACCTGGCAATGCTGCTCCCCCCCAGTTCTGCAGGAGAGGGGAACCCCCAGCCCGTGCACAGGGTGACAGATGCCACCAGATCCAGGACAACTCGGCCTGATGGTTTCCACCCAAGGGGCCTTGGCACGTACCGCACAGAGGTACCCGGAGCCCGGCGTGGTGTCGAGGCCCAGCAGCAGCCGAGTGATGGTGATCATGTAATCCTTCACGAACGACTGGGGGAGACATTTGGGCAGGAAACCAGGGAAGGGTTTGCTCAGATATTCCCGGGGGGATGCACGGGGGAGGCCAGAGCTGCAGGGCTGCGTCTCACCTGGTAGAGCAGCGTGTCCAACATGCTGATGCTGAAGACCCTCCCGGCCGCGAAGGGCAGCCGGAACATGAAGGCCAGGTTGGAACCGTTCTCTCGCTCTCTCTGGAAGAAGAAGGAGAAGTTCGAGCTCAAATTGCACAGAAACTTAGAGGACTCATGGCAATGGGAGGGCACAGGGATAATGTTTCTGGTGGGTGTGGCAGGAGGGAAACAGGGCAGCATCTTTGCACTGTGGAAGAAGAGGATTTTTTTCTCCATGGAAATGCGTGAGACATGATTGGGTTTTCTGGACATGGGAAGAGCCCAGGACTTTGAGGAGCTCAAACGCAGTCACTGTCAGAGTTGACTTTCCAGGCCCCTGTGCAGGGAACGACCTCCTCTTACCTTTTCTAGCTTGGAAAGGGCCAGAGAGTAACTGTCCTTTGCTCTGAACTGCATGAACCTCATGTTGGAGGGGTGGGTCAGCTCCGTGATAATGCTGAGGCTGGGGAAGAGCCTGCAATGGAAAGAGACCTGTTGTCCTGCAGCTGTCTCAGAGGGTTTAAAGCCTGAGGAAGACCACAGTGACCCCTGTCCTGTTTGAGGTCAGAAATAGCTGATGAGATGCTGTTTTCTAGAGCAAACCCAACACCAGATGTGTCCCACCGCCCATAGCCACCACCCCAGGCACCGCCACCCTTCCCGGTCTTGTCCCCAGCAGTGGTCAGTGGCTGTGACCGGGGCAGTGGTCACCCCTCACCTGAACATGGTCTGGACATTGACAATCGTCTTGGCATCTGCCATGTAGTCCTCCTCAGCACTCATGGTGCTCTCCTTGTCCACCACCACCAGGTTGTCAGCGTAGATGATGCCACACTGCAGCAAACTGTCCAGGCTGGGCAGTCCCCAAAGAGAAGAGCGCAGGGTCAGCCCTTGGAAACGACACAGGGGAGCAGCACAGGGGTTCCACGGCGAGCCCAGGCTGCTCCCGACCCGCTCTTCACCTGCTCCCATCTCCCAGGGAGGGGCTGACAACCCGAGAAGCCCAAGGTGGGCTCAGCTCTATGGTACCGACCCTGAGGCTTCTCATGGGATGGCCCAGAAGTCTGGGCTGGGCTAAAAGCAACAATTCAGGCACGACAGCCACACGTGGGAACACCTACTTGTCAATGGTGCCCTCCATGTAGTACACCATGGGGAAGCAGCAGATGGCCTCCAGAAAGTGGTGCTCAGGCCTGGGGGGAGAGCCACAGAGAGCGAGGTGGTTCAGCATGGCCACGCAGCAAAGACAGACACAAAACCCAGGGCCAACCAGCCGAGGCACCCAACGGTGGCACCGCTGTCCCCTCACACTCCCACCCCCCAGCGAGAGATGCCCATGGAAACGCAGGGAGGGCTCTGTGTGAGGGAAAACACCCGTGGAAAAGTACTTGCTTGTTGTCCAGCAGCAGCACGATGGGGTTGAGCTCCTTGCGGGAGCGGTAGTACGCCCGCAGCGGGACGATGAAGTTGTAGAGCCCGTTCCCAGCCGTCTCGGCAGAAACGATGATCAGTTTGTTCTTGAACCCGTAGGCCTTGGCGTCCTCAAAGCTGTTGTGCTTGCAGCCCTGTGCGTGGGACAGCGCAGGGACTCAGTGGACACATCCCGGCGGGTTCAGCCCCAGGCAGCCCCCACAGCCCCTCCACACCTTGTCCAGCCTCAGGCAGCAGAACGGGGCTTTCTCAGGCAGGAGGTGGCACAGGGTCGGGGAGCTCCCGATGTAGGGCGAGTTCGGGGGGTAGCCCTTCACGTACCTGCAGCAGAGAGAAATCTGCGTGAGGACACGGGGAGAGCTTTCCATTTATCCAAAGCTCAGGTGCTGGGGAAAACGTTCAACAGCAACACTGGCAAAGGCCCTGCAAAACCCTCCTGCAGCAGCTGGGAATTTCCCCAAATACACGTATTTAGGAATATTTTTTGCTACGCAAAGGGCCGTGAGATTGTAAAAATGCAGGGAGAGAGCCAATTGTGTGCTCATGGAAGAGGGGCTGAGCCTCAGCATCCCCCGGGTGCTACTGAGCGCTGTCATGTGCCATGGTCCCAGCGCCTCCGAAACTGGAACAAACTGGATGCAACCACAACGAACCAGAGGGAACTGGATCCCACTGGAATGAACCAGGCAAGGAAGGGCTCCAGCAACGGAGAGCGACTCACTCCACAACCGCCGACCCCTCCTCGTCCGACTGCGTCATCTCGTCCTCGGACTGGTCGCTGAGCAGGTCACAGGGCAGCAGGGACGAGGTGTCGGCCAGCTCGAGGACGGGGGCGATGCTGGGCCGGCGCGTGCCGGAGCCGTTCTCGGCCGGCAGTGCCAGCTTGCTGCTGTTGGCAGGGCGGCACTCGGTGTTCTGCAGGTCCATGGCCACTGTACCTGGACACGGCGGGGAGGGAGCACAGCAAACACACTCTAAGCGGGGGAGAGGCAGCAGAGCATCGAGCCCTGCACAGGGACGAGACAGCCCAGCTGATGCTCAACCATCCGTGGGCACTGGGAGTGCAGGTAAAGCCCCCACGAGTGACCTCCTCCTGCTGTGTGCAGCATCTCCCCAGGGCTCAGCTGTCCCTGGGGTCTGTCCCTCTCTGCTTCCCCCTCACAGCTCCATGCCCAGCTGAACCACTCGCCCACCTGCTGCTCCCTGAACTGCAAAACCTGGCTCTGCAGGAGTTTTTATCGTGCTGATGTATCTCTGAGATGACAACCCTGCAGCCTAACCCCTGCCCGCAGCTCCTCACAGGCTCTGGGAGGCACCAGCCAGGTCAGGAACCACATTGCCCTGGCACTGCCCTTCCTACAGACACCCCCGTGCCCCAGGGAGAGGCAGATGGGCAGCAATGCCCTCACCCACCTCCCACATCCCTCCTGATCAGCTCCAGATGTCACAATCACAGAACCCTTAAGGCTGGAAAAGTCCTCTAAGATCACTGAGTCCAACCGCTCCCCCAGCGCTGCCACCCTGCCACTAAGTCATGCTCCCAAATGCCACATCTACGCATCATTTAAATCCCTGCAGGGATGGTGACTCCACCACTGCCCTGGGCAGCTGTGCCAATGCTTGACAACCTTTCCTGTGAAGGAATTTTTCCTAATATCCAACAGGGGACAAGGGAGACTTCCTCACCCTGTCCTCCAGCAGCTTCCAAAAAGCCAAACACGTTGATGGAGTGTCCCATCAGGCAGAGCCCAGGCACTGGCCTCGCCAAACACCACTGCCCACCAGGAATCACTTGCGTCATTCCTGTCCCCCTCATCACCTTTGCCAAAGGTCCCTCTGTGCAGGAGCCGTGTGACGAGAGCTGTGACAAACAGCGCTCAGCAAAGCGCTCCACGGCTTGCTGGGGGGATAATCTATGCAAATTGCTGCTCAGGAGTACAAACACATAAATTATTTGCCTGAAATATAATGTGCTCGTGTGGCTCAGCTCCTCCAAAACTTGTTCTCCCCAGATACGAGCGGGAAGTAATGACTCATGGTATTTTTCACTTGCACAAAGGCAGCGCTCGCTGCAGAGAAAACTATGCTCTTCCTCGGCTTGGGAATCATAAACGTGATTTAGGATGCGGCCCACAGCATTTCTTCACCCAGCCTCGGAAACAACTGAGGGCTAAATCCAGGCTCGGGGCATTTATGCAAATGCCCTTAATGATAATGGACATCACAAGGTTTAATAACGATATCTGAGCTTGCTGAGAGCACTCAGGGTGCAAGGAAAAGTGCATTTTACTGGTGAGATGGCTGGGAGAGAGGATGGAAAGGGGTTTTCAGTGGCTTTGGCACTGGTGGGGGGGAGGGCATGGCACGGAGTGTGCAAAACACAAAATAAAATGAATTCTGGGGGGGAAATGAACCCAAACCTGGGGAAGGTGATGGAGTGGTGTGTGCAGGCTCCTGCTGCCCCCCGAGCCCCCGACTCACCCATGCTGGCGATGATGCTGTGCACGGGCAGGCGGGAGGGGCCGTCGTAGTTGCCTCTGCCGGCAAAGCCCTTCTTCTTCTGCTTCTCCTCCTGCTTGAAGATGAAGGCAGAGTTCTCCTCCTTGGTGATGTTGATGTAGAAGCAGGTGTCCGACGCTGCCATGATGTGCCGCGGGCCCGGGTTCAGCAGGATGCTCTTGTTCTCCTCCCTCCGGATGCCGATCAGGCAGACCCCGTACCTGCGCCGGGAGCACGGGGTGGGCACTCCCAGCCGGAGAAAAACCCCTCCGGGGCATTGTCCCTGCACCGAGGACCTCGCGGCGCCCTCCAGCCCTGACCCCCAGGCATGCAGACTGGGCGACAGCCCCTGCCCATCGCCCCCCTGCCCTCACTTCTTGTGCGCGTGGAAGGCGGCGTAGGTGAAGCTCTTCCCCTCGTACTCCATGAAGAATTTGCTGTCCCCCATGCGGATGTGATAGACCTCGTTGCCCGAGCAGCGCCCGTACATCCGCTGCCACTGCTCCGGGGACTCCTGGCCCTCCCTGCAACGACAGCAGCAGCGGAGGGATGGACCCCCTGGAGAGGGGATGGGACCCCCTTGGGGCTGGGATGGGACCCCTCGGGGCTGGCACAGATCCCAGAACTCCAGCCCGATCCCAGGGCAGAGCCCCAATAATCTCTGGAGCTGCCACGGAGCCCGGCAGCGGTGAGGTGACAGAGACACATCGCCACGAGCTGTCGGTGCCCGCCGAGGATCAGCTCGTTTTCATTTTGGGGTTTAAGTGCCTTTTTATTTAACGAGGGCTCCTGCAGGGTGCAGAGGGAGGGTTCAGAGCCCGTGTTGGCAAACAGCTCCGAGCATGGGGCGAGAGGCATCTGGCAAGGATGTTTCATAACAGTTTTGATGGCACTTTACCCAAAATTCAGACATTTCTGACCGGCCAAGGAGTGCAGGGCACACACCACTGCTCTCCTGTGCTGCCAGAGCTCCTTCCAGCCATGCTGGATGACACACCCACCAAAAAACCCCGCAGGGTCTGGGGCTGCTTGTGTTGTGAATTCACCTTCCTGCCAGCAGGCCCGTGCCAATACAAAGACATTTTTATTCCCAGTGTCTGGAAAGTTGGCGTTGCCCAGCCCAGCTGCACTGGTATGGCCCTGGATGGGGGCCCCAGATCCCACTGTGCTCCCCAGACCCATCCCAGACCCCCACTCTCTCCCCCTGGGCTCAGAGGCCTCAGTTCTGCCATCCCTCCAGGCTCAGGCAGGGGCAGGGGAAGGCAGGGATGGGCAGGGAGGGGCGGGGACGGCACTCACTGGCCACGGGAGGTGTGCACCAGCAGCGTGATGAGGGTGGAGGTGGCGGGGCAGACGCAGTTCAGGGCCAGCATGGCGTATTTGCACTCCTCTTCACAGACAACGTGATCTGAAAGGCAGAGGGGACCGTCACGGAGGAGAGGGGGACAGAGGGGTTCCCTGGCGGGCAGTGCCCGGGAATGTGGTCATTTTGGGGCGCTGTTGGGCACTGGGTCTTTCCTCCTCCTGCCAATCCAGGAGGGCTCCCAGATGACCAAGAGCTGCTGCTCCAACTCACCTGCGAACTTGACATGGAATTTGTTTTCTGGCTTTAAGATCTGAACGTAGAGAGGACAGTTTGGAGCAAAGTCTTTGACGGCCCAGGCCCTCAGGATGGTCTGGTGGTCCTGGACAAGGACAAGAGCAACAAGAGCTGCTTGGTTGATGGTTTATTTTCCCCAAGGCTTCTACACCTGGGATGAACTGCAAAGCACCCTGGGGATGTACAGCAAGGGCTCCTCCTGCTCCTGCTGCTCCCTGAAACCCAGCACTGATGGGAAACCAGGACAGCAGAAGGAAGGTGAGCCCACAGGGGCTCAGCCACCAGCGTGCTGCTGCATGTGCCATCCCTGTGCCATCCCCGAGGTTCTCCATGGCACTCAACCCCCTCCCAGCACCCTCCTGTGCTGGGCAGAGGTGAGATCAGCATCACCCCAGTCCCTTCTGCCTGAGAAATGCCCCATCCCTGACCGTGCCACCCCCCGGCCGGGCTCACCGCCGCTGTTCGGTCCACCTCGTTTCGGCTGCTGAGAATGAAGCAAGCTTCTCCATTGTCCATCCTGCCAAGAGAGAGCAGTGACCCCATGAAATTGCATGGGCCCACAATGCTGGGCACTGCCAGCCGCCCCCAGACCCAGCAAAGGCACTGGGGTGACATTCCTCGCCGGGGATGTGCAGCGTGTCCCTCTGCTCACTTGGCTCTCATGAGGTCCTGGTCCTTCAGCGCAGAGCCCTGCAGGTAAATCACCCGCTGTGACCACAGGGGGATCTGCAGCACCCGCCGCACCTGGATGTCCATCTCTGTCGGGCAAAGGATCACCACGTAGTAATCCTGGAAGAGAGAGGCCGCCGTGGGTCGGGGTCCCGTGGGTCAGCGAGGCTGTGAGCCCAGCAAGTGGCCCAGCAGCGTGTGACAACAGCCTGGTCCTCACCTGCAGGCGCGGGTGGGCGTAGAACTCGTTGAGGAAGTCCATGAGGAGATCAATCTTGAGGGAGCTGACGCAGAGCACCACGTGTTTCTCCGTCTGGGCGCGGTGCCGGCTGTAATTCCCGCCCGACTTCTGCCGCTCCATCCACAGGTAGACGAGCTCCTCGAACTGCAGGGGGCACGGAGCTGGTGTCCCCATCGGCAGGGCTGCCCCGGGGCAGGCTCCGTGCCCCTCCCCGCCCTCAGCTGCGCAGGTCTAACCTGGAGCGGCAGCACCACCAGGGCCACGCAGATCATGATGACGACGAGGAGCTGGGAAGGCCAAATCTTTGGTGTCACATCTCCGTAGCCCACGGTGGAAAAGGTGACGATGCAGAAATAGAAGGACTTGAAGAGGGAGAGCTTCTCACCTGCTCTTTCTAAATGCTGGATGCCGCAGGTCCTGGAAGTGAAAAGCCCCATCACAGCAGGGGCTGCCCTGCCTGGGACAGCAGAACCCCACAAACCTGCAGCTCAAAGCCATCTTGCTAAACACAAGCGTCACCCAAGCCTTCCCGGGCCCTAATTGTACCCTCCCTCCCCCAAACTCACCCAGCAGCAGGGCTGGGAGCACCCCTGAGCTCTGAGATAGCGTTAGTCATCCACATCAGAGCACCGTCTTTATTGCCAAAAACTCATGAGCCTAAAAGCCTCATTTCCTCTCCATTCAGCAACTTAATGGCATAATATGCCTCAAACCCAGACCAAGGGAGCCAGAGGAGGATTCAAAGCCTAATTCAGAGCTCAACAGCCAGTGATGAGCTCTGCTCCCCCTGCCCAGAGGAGCACCCTTGACGCTGGCAGTGCGAGGGGTAAAGGGCCCAGTTAATTAGCAGGAGCACCAGTGGGCAATTACAAAAATGAGCTCAGAAGCTGTGACTTGTGAGGGAGGAAGAGCTTGGCCGGACCCTGGGAGTGCGATGGGCTCTGGTGAATGAGCCACCCCGGTGAATGAGCCATTCCACACGCGTCCCTGTGGGAAGCTGCTGTCCCTGCCCTCAGCCCTGCTCCGAGACTCAACATCCCCACATCCCCCAGCTCCCCCTGACAACACCCTCACACCTGCCAAAAACTTCCTGTCGGAACCCCAGAATTAGGGAGGATAATCAGTTTGACTCAGAAACCCCCTGAGGGTGTTCAGTGTGCTGGGGTATGAAGCAAAGCAGGGAGGTGCGAGCCCCCCAAGAGCCCAGCTCTGCCAGCCACCCCGGGATGGGCACAGCTGGATTCCCGGGATGGGCACAGCTGGATTCCCGGGATCAGGAGGGGGGTTTAGGGAAATGGAGCACAGCACTCACCCCGTGAACACGAGACACAGCAGGGTGCAGATCAGGATGAGCACCTGGTTAAACATCGCCGACTGGGTCCTTTGGATGGCTCGGTGCAGGTCGTTCTGGGGGGAGAGGGGAGGGCTCCCACCAGCTCACGGAGCCGGAGGGGAAACGCCCTCCAAGCACCACCTTGCTGGCTCCAGAAATGCCCTCCCCAGTGAAGGTCAAGCCTGGATTTAGCCCCTGGGAAGGGGAGTGCATTCCCATCGGCAGGTCTGGGACACGTGGGAATGGCTGGAACACCTCACCCCTGAGTCCGCGTGGTTCAGGCACTGAGGGATTCCTGGTCACGGCCTGGCTTTCCCAGCCTGGCATTCCTTGGCACGGCTGCACACCCCCAGCTCCAAATCCTGCCCCAGAGCCAGGGGTAGCCAAGGGTCCCCCCCCAGTCCTGCTGCCCTCCCCACCCCCGAGGAGCTGGACAAAAAGGGTCACTCACAATCATGTTCTCCAGGGCATACTTGGCCAGCCAGCAGTTCAGAAACACAGGAATGAACAAATTCCGCAAAGGAGGCCAGAATATCTACAAAAGCAAGGGTTATTCGCAGAAATATCTATTTTTCTTTTGAAAAATAGAGCTATAAGCAGCCAATCCACCCTCTGTGGAAGGATCCCACTCCAAGCTGAGCAGAAGCTGCCACCAAACACGGCCCTGCTTCCCTGGCTGCAGCGGAGCAGCTGGAAAGGGAGGATGGGTTTTGGGATAACGCTCCAGAGAAAGTCATTGTAATGTAAAATATTGAAGGAAAAATTCCTTGCCAGCCTCAAATACCACTTGGCCAGACACCCATTCTCCTTTATTTCACCACCAAAACTACAGCACTGACTACACTTTAGAGCTGCTCTCAAATGTCACCAGGACACACTCACTGTGATGATAAACGGCACCGTGTTGATCATCTCCAGGATGAAGGAAATGCGGAAAATCTGTTCCCAGATGTTCCCCTGAGGAATTAAAAACAATCAAGAATCAAATAAGCTTAAAAATTTGCCAGGGGACAATTAAAACAATCGCACTCTGCCACAGACGCTGCCGGATGAGGGAAACAGGGTGCAGGAACCAGGAGGGGTGCGGTGGCGGTGGCAGACACGCTGAGGGCAGGAAACATTCCCCAACTCGTCGGTCCTCTCCACAGGCACCACATCCCTCTGTCTGTCGCTGCTGCTGCCCAGAACTGGGGGACAACGCTTCAGGCAAGGATGGAGAGTGACAGTGACAGCTACAGATCGCTGGCACTCAGACCGGGGGTGACGCAGCGTCCGAGTCTCTGCTGCCAACCCTCCCCTGGGTCCCTGAGAAGACGCCATTTGTTAAGGTCACTTTTTTTTGGCCGTTTTAAGGGGCTTTGGTCCAAAGGAGTCAGCTTGTGCCTCTCCTTGCCTGGCTCGGAGCGGTGCCGCTCCCTCCGGGGGCAGCGGAGCAGGAGTCACCCTGCCGAGCTCAGCCCAGCCTGAGGGAACTCGGGATGTGTCAGCCTGACCCCGGGAACAGCGAACCTGCGCTAAACGGGCCTGGATTTCCGAGAAAGCAGAAAAAGAAGAGATTCTGCTCCGCACAACACTTAATCCAGCAGCCCGAGGGGGAATGAGAAAGGGAAACATCCAGAGCCAGCTGAGACATGGCCGAGACAAACAAACATCCTCCCGGGACGCTGCAGGCTCCAGACAGCTCCGAGCAGGAGAGACGAATCCCCGCGGAGGGGCAGAGCCGGGCTGTGCCCTCCCGCGCCGGGCTCTCACCTTGTAGCTGAGATAGATGAGCAGCATGGTCTCCAGGAAGCTGATGAGAGCGATGCTGACCTGCAGGGACACACAGGGGAGGCTCCGAGGGCTCTCTCCAGGCGCCGGCAGCGGATCAGAGCCCCCCCTGCCCCGGGGAGCCCCTGGGTGGGGCAGAGCTCCAAGCCCAGCTGCCCTGGGCTCCTGCACACCCATCCAGGGCTGCTCACCTGCACGGCCCACAGCGGCGTCTTTCTGTCCACCCAAAAGATGTGTGACCTGCAAAGGAAACGCCGAGGCGATCTGAGCTGTGGCCCAGCTGTCCTCGCCCCCACTGAATGCAAATCCGAGGCCATCACTGCTGCAGGAGCTGCTGCTCCCCACCGCAGTTTGCTCGAGCAGCCCCTGCACTGGGAATAAGCCATTCCCGAGGGAGCAGCCACAGGCACTTATCAATGGATTTGGTTCTGGGACGCTGCTCCACATGCCTTGAGCAGCCACACGAGCAAGAAATGGCCTCAGGCAGCTGCCAGCTGCAGCCACCTCCGTCCCTGCATTCCCACATCCTGGCAGGGCTGACCCAAAGCGCTGGAGCAGCTCCCCACTCACCAGTTTATGTTGGTGGACTGGTTGAACGCTGTGTAATTCTGCTTTTCGCATTCCCAGCTAGGAGAGAGAGCAGGGAAAAGCAGTCAGGGAGGGAACAGGGATGCTGGGATTGACTCTCCAGGCTCACGGGGGGCCCTCATCGCTGGGGGAGGACTGGACAATATTTCCATGGATCCAACACCCCAATTCCTACAGCCAGGGCTTTCCACAGGAAAAGCCTCACCCAGGCAGCCTTCAACATCCCATTACTGGGGGATAAAACCCCTCAGGCCCTTCAGCCCCTACCCGAGATGCTGCGGGATGCTGATTCTCCCTGGCACAGTGCAGAAGACAGGGCTGCAGGGAACTGGGAGCTGGGAATTACCAGGTTACAATCAGCAAAAATTGCTGAGCTGCAGCTTCTGGGACAAGGCTGGCCGGGCCCCCAGCACCCTGCCAGGCAGGCAGCACCGAGCCAAGCTCTCCCTGCCTTGCTGTGAGGGATGTGCTCCTGCTGGCCAGCCTTGCTGCTGCCACACACCCTCAGGAAAGCGGAATTCCCTGATCTGCAGCTGTGCTGAACCTTTCGAGGATGAGCATCTGCGGCCTGCTCCCTTCTCACAGGCCTGAAAGCACTTTCGGAACGTGCAGGTGTACTTGGTGATCTGCAGCCTTTGCAAGGAGAAAATCAGATCGCCAATTCTCCAAGCCCTTGGAAAAAGCCCACGTTGTACATGAGCCAAAGGAAGCAAGGACGCATTAAAAACAGGCTTATACTGAAACCCAGCACAGAGCTGAGGAATGGAATCATCCATCACCTCAAGGATCCACACGGCACAACGTGCTTCCCTCTCAAATGCTTAAACAGGATTTAGTGTAAATGTCTTCAAGGGCGTCAGCCTTCAGCCAGTATTTGCACGGTGATGCCCTGGAGTCACTGAGCTCTCGCCTGTGTCTGAAGGCCACGTTCAGCCCCTGACAGAGTCAGACAGAATTTGGAAATGAACACGACCTGAATTTTTCCACCATGCACTGCGCAGGGCCAGCGGATACCCCCACACCCATCCACGGGGTTGGAGCAGGGAGCAAAGGCCTGGGGCCCGGGAAGTTTTATTAAACTATCAATTCCAACACCTGGGGTGAGAAAACCCATCCTCACACCCGCTACATCCACGCTGAGCCCTGCCTGGGTTGGGCTGGGGAGCCTGGGGGCCCCGGGGGCACTCACCAGCCTATGCCCTCCTCGGGGTTGTCGAGCAGGACACGGACGATGTACAGGAGGCACGTGAGCAGCTTCAGAGAGAAGTTGAAGAGCCGGATCCTCAGGCCTGCGGTGGAGGGGAGCACGGATGGGGCAGCATTCCCGGGCATCCCGAGCACCCCATGGACCCCAAACACCCCAGGCACCCTCTGCATCCACAGCACAGCCCCACAGCACAGGAGCCTCTGATCCCCCGGGGAGCTGCAGGAGCCCCAGGACAGCAGCACTGCCCACGCTTTGCCTGAGGCTCCACATGTCCACGTATGCAGGACACCAACACAGAAATAAATAACGATTTGTCAGCTCCTTGCTGACCCCAATAGATGTGAGAGACAAATGAGGAGCTGCTGGAGTGTGTCCCCCTCCTTAGCAGGTGTCCATTGAAAAGCACCAGACCAGCACTGACCATGTCACAACCAGCTTGCAGGAGCAGGGACGGCGAGGAAAAGCTGCTGCTTTATCCACTCTGCCTCCCCAGCCAGTTCATTGGGTTATTACTCAAATTACAAGTGAGAAATTCATCACATTTTCATTAAAAACTTCCCCGTGGGCACCCTGTTGTGCTGCGCTCCAGCTTTTTAACAAGACAACAGGATGCAGGCAGGGAAAGAAAATGTGCATTTATAAATTAACGAGCAGGCCCCCTCCAGACAGCTAATGACATCTCGGAGAAAGAAAATAAAAACACCATTAGTCAAGTGGAGACTAATCCCGACGGCTGGAGCAGGAGTGGGTAACTCGCAGCCTGCCCTGGCTGTCCCCACAGCCTCAGGGGAGCACGGCCAGCCCACGATGGGGACATTTGCTCCCCGCCAGCTTGTCCCAGCTGTTTGTCACGCTGTGGCTGTCCCCAGGGAGCTGAGGTGGCGGGGGGCATCCCCTTCTCCCCATGCAAAGCATTCCCCAAACCGGGCTGGCCAGCACCCAGCAGAGGGGCCGGGAGGCGGCGGCAGCCCCGGGCGGGGGACAGGCGGGGGACAGGCGGGGAACAGGCGGGGGACAGGCGGGGACACGGCCACCAGCAGATGGCAATGGCTCCTCATCCCCCAGGACAGAGCGCGGCTCTCCCGGCTCGGGCAGGGCTTGCTCTCCCGGCGCGTTCCGGGCACGCAGCACTCACTCGACCGCTGGTTTTTGATGAAGAAGAGCTTCAGCCGCTCCTTGAAGGTGTTTTCATTCACGTAGAACTCGACCTGCACCCTGCGGGGAGAGCGCCCAGAGGGGCCCGTCAGAGGGGTGGCGGGGCAGGCCAGGAGCCCCCAGGAGCCCCCCTGTCCCCCCACCCCAGCTGGGTGACCCCGCGGGCATCCCACAGCGACCCCGGGCTCAGCCTCGGGCTCCCGGCTGCTCCCGCAGCCCCAGACCAGCAGCCGGGAGCCCCAGTGACCACCAGGGCAGCAGATGTGACCCCCGGGCCAGCTCTGCCGTGGGCCCAGGGCTGCGCTTTCGTTCACGCACAACCAGCTGACAGCAGACTCGCAAAGTTCTCCTTTCACACGCACTTTACAACGTCCAAAACCTCCCACAAAAGCAGCGGCCTTGGAGCAGCCTCCCCCAGTTTCACCCGCTCCAGCCCCGCCGGCTGCAGCAGAGCAGGAGCTGGAGAGGGCAGCGTCCCCGATGTCCCCAGCGTGCCCCGGCTGTGCCTGGGGAGGAGAAACACTCAGCAGAGAAGCTGTTAAAAAGCAATTCGGCTCCAAAAGGAGCAAATTTCCCTTTGTTGCTAAGATACCACATTTGGTCATTCCAGAAAAACCCAGGAGCTGACAACCAACTCCAAACATCACCTGGCATCCAGGGCCACTGGTGGTGACTCGTGGCACGGGGACGAGGTGCCAGGGCAGAGTCACCTGCCAGGGCACTGCACAGTACCCGGCAGGGAGGAGCCGCAGGTGAACCTGGAAATGTCCCATCCACGCCTTCTCCTGCCTCCCCACCGACCCCACCCGCAGCCCCCTGCGAATCCCGCATCCCGGGTGGGTGCCCACGGCCATGGGGATGGGAGAAAACCTCCCCGAGGCTGGAGGCTCCTCCCCAGGGATGTCGGCAGGGTCTGGGATCGGCCCACCTGGGTGAAGGGCGTGCGGTCCCAGCTCAGCTCCTCCGCCACCGCCTCTCGTGGCACTTTATAAACGCCCGCAGCCCTTTGCAAACTCATTATTTATCACCCTAAATCGCGCTGCTGCTGCTGCTGCTGAGCGCCGGTGAAAGGCGAGCGGTTCCTCCTGCCTCGGCTTCGGACTGGGCAAGGCAAAGTCTGCCCGTCCCGGTCCGGCCCCAGCGGGGTGAAGAGCCGCGAATTAGCGATCGCTTCCCCCTCTCACTGCATTCCACACGTCCTAAGGAAGCGCTGCTGTCGTTACTCCTTTTTTAACTGCCTGCAAGAGGGCATCGAGACCTCATTAGTCAGGCGTGTTCCCCAGCCAAGGCTGAGCAAATTGATCAAGGTGAGCAAATTCCCGGCGGCAGTCGTTGCCGTCCCACTCCATCCCGCAGGTGCCGGCTCCGGCCGAGCGCGGCGCCGGGCGCTGCCACCGGATCCTGATTTATTGGGAAGCAGCTGCTCCTCGCTCTGACACCGAGGGATAAATATTTACCGAGCAGTCATGCCCAGCTGATCAGGCAGCAATCTGGGAAGGGGTTTTATCAGACCCTCATTGCTCGGGGATCCCTCGTCCTGGGCTCCACCCCAGCCGGCCTGAGGGGTCGGGAGGGGCTCTGCACCACACCTGGTCAGTGGTCACCAGGAGAAAGCAGCAGGGGGGCAGGTGGGCAACCCCAGACCCCAGGGCAGGGAGAGAGCAGGAGGATTGACGAGTCCTGGCTCACCGGCACGATGCCTGCGGAGCAAACGGCGTTAATGCAGAGCCTCAAAGCCCAGCCTTTACACGTGTAAAAATTAATCGTTTCCAGAGCCAGACTCAGCAAATCATTTCTCTGTGCCAGGGCATAAATCGGCTGTCACTACTGCTCACAACACTGCACACAAGATAATTGCTCCTTCTCCTTATTAAAAATGCCCAGGAAGTGCTGGGAACTGGCTTTCAGCTCCGGCAGCAGCGCTGAGCACTCCATTCATCAGCGTCCCCGAGGATTAAGCGCCTTGAGGAGCCGGAGACTTCAGGGAGCACGATTCCTCTCCCAGACATTTGTCTCGTATCAAAGCAACAAACAGCAGAATAAATCTCTGTCACCAGACAGATGGTTCTCTGATATGTAGAGCTGTGGCCCACCTCGAGACAAGGACTGTAATTGCCGATGGATAAAAGAACTAAATGATGAGATCTAACTTTTTATGATAAAGTAGCCCACGTATCCATCCGTCCTGATGGCTGCAGGAAGAAGGAACACTGGAAAAGCAACGAAGCAACAAAAGCCACGTCTTTGCTGGGGGGGAAGGGGCTGTTTAGCACTGCAGAGAGATGAGGAAATGAAAGAATGTGGAAGGAACACATTCCTGTGCCAACGACCTGCCGAGGTTGAGCCCCAGAGCGCTCTGGGGGTCCCACTCTGCAGGTGAAGCCAACACCCCACAGCTGAATGAGGGATGGCCCTTCCCAGGCAGCAGCACCATCCCAGAGCATCAAAGCTCCTACTCCGTTTCCAGCTGAGGGAAGGAGATGATATCATGTAAAACATACCCTTTAATTTCATTGTCAGGAAGTTAACTGGAGATAAAAATCAAGCAAAGCTCTCACTGCGTTATTACCACCCCAAAACACACCTTGACAGCTCTGCCTTCGCAGCAGCTCAGCCAGGATGGGGTGCTCGAAGTGTCCCCTCCCTGCTGCTGTGGCTGGGCATCCTTCCCACCTGGAGCATCCTTCCCACCTGGAACATCGTCCCCACTGTCCCAGCATCTCTCCTGCTGACCAAAAATCCCTCCCACTGGGACCATCCTCCCCAGTGTCCAAGAATCCCAGTGCCAGCCCATCCCAGGCCACTCCAAGGGTCACCAGCTCCACAGGCAACACACAGCTTCTCCCCCTTGCCCCCTCTGAACCTCCCCGGGCCATGCAAACAACGATCCCGGTACAAGTTTAGTTACCAGCCCTCTGCTTGGAAGTGTAATTACTGCTATTATGCACTTCATAACGCCTGAGCGACTTCATTTTCTTCGCTCGGTTATTTATTGTACTTTATTAATCTAAGATTAGAGGCAATTTGTTGTAAGATGATGAGTTCCCAAAAAAAGACACAATAGTTTGTTGGGAAAAGTGCAGGATGAAAGGCTGGGACGAGCACATCCCAGCCCACTGGCATTAAAATAGACACCGAGGAGCACAGCCCCTGCTCCACACCTTCCCCAGAGAGCTGGGACAAGCTTTAAAAAAGGAGGAAAACACAAAAAATACGAACCCGGGTGCAGCCCCCCACACAGGCAGTGCAGGGCAGGTGGAGAAATCCCCAAACTCTGCATCCACGGGACACTTACATGGGCAGTGGGGCACAGGCAGCTCCCTCCGATCCCCTCGGCCTGTGACAGTCGCTGGGCTCGGCCTGAAAGCTGAGACGGCCCCAAAATGCAGCGGCCAGCCAAGGGAGGGAGCTGCCAGCCCTGCCCAGAGCTCCCCTGCTGCTCCCTGCAGAAGGACTCGGCAGCCCAGGGTGGTTTTGCCGTATTTTATATCAGGCACTTCCTGCCACGAGAAGCGTATCTCCAAATAAATAAGGCTCTCGATAGGGAAAAAGAACCCTCAGCCTCTCCCCACAGCTCCATTCCTTCCCCTCACACTTCAGCCGGGTGGAAAATGCTGGTTTCAATAGAATTCCAGACTGGTTTGGGTTGGAAGGGGCCTTAAAGCTCATCTCATCGCAAACCCCTTCCACTAGGCCAGGTTGCTCCCATGCCCACCCAACCCGGGACAATTTCTGGTCCCAGGAAACTTCTTAAGGAATTTCTGCCATCACGTAGCAGGATGCAAACAAGACTCTTCAGAAATTTGTTTTTGAAACAAACAAACAAACAAACAAAACAGCAGACCAGCAAAACCCCAGGAATCCCTGCGATCTGGTGGGTGCCAGCACCCACCTCTGCCAGGGCAGCTCAGGTGGGACCCCACTTGACCCCTCCACTCCAGCTCAGCCCAGAGGACAGCTCTGCACCCTCCATGCAAACCCACACGGATCAAATACATAAGGAATGTGGCTGCAGCCACGTCTGGAATTACAGAAATGTGCTGCTGGCCTGGATGGGCTCCCCGGGGATGGGCTGTGGGCACCAGACACAGCTCAGAGGAAGGTGAGGAGCAGGGCTGGCGGTGCAGGTCTGCAGCATTTCCTCTCGCAGCACCCCGAGGAGCAGCGGAGGAGGCTGTGCAGAAGGCAGGATGCTCCGAAGGCACCGTGCCACGGCCAGGCTGCCTCCGGCCCCTCGCTCAGCACCGGGAGCAGCCGGAGCCAGCCGGGCCCTGTGGGCAGCAGGAACCCGAGCAGAGCCCAAATCCTTCCCAAATAAAGCACCAAACCTGCCAGGCCGGGGCTCAGGTACCTGCTGATGAACTACATGAACCACCCAGGCAGCTCCTGATTCCCTTTGGGATGTTTTTCCCTTTTCCCCACCGTTTCCTCGGTGTTTGCATACAGAAGCTCCAGCGAGACGGCTGACACGGGGCGAACTCTGCGTCCTGCCCACCTCTGTGCCCCGTGTTTGCCATCCTCCCTCCAGCCCGAGGTGAGCAGAGGACGGAGACAGCTCCAGCCCTGCTCCCGAGCCGCTCCCGGAGCAGGGTTTGGGAATGGGGATGGGAATAGCTGTACAGCTGTGCGCACACAGACAGCCTGGGCGCCTGCCAAAGGCAGAGACAGGGAACAAGCTGCCCCCACGCTCAGTAAGCGGTAATTGAACAATTACTCAAAGGAGCAGGGCTGTGGTTTCGGCAGGGCTGCACCGGCCAGAGAACGGCTTCAAACCGGGGTGGGGGGATCGGCCCCGGGGGCTGCTCCTGCCACGCCGGGTCCCTCGTGGGCCGGGGGATGCAGGGATTCGCCCATCCCGGCAGGATTGATGCCGTGCCACAAGCCCAGGGCGGCTGGACACGCCCGCCTGGCCACCGAGCCCCCAGGGATGCCTCGGCTTCTCCAGGGCAGCACCAAACCCCCGCGGAGCTCTCCCACTGCAGCAGCTCCTCCAGTAAATCGCGGGCCCGTTTTTAAACAAGGAAGCGCAAAACAGGGAGGGACGGGGAGCTGGGGCTGTCTGTCCCTGCTCTGGGGACAGAGACCCCCGGCCAGCGCCGCTGACCCACCGAGGGAAGGGGGGGGGGGTCTCTCTCAGGGGGTTCAGGTGCTGAGGGAGGTACAGGAGAGCTCTGGGGACACCAGAGGCAGGGGCAGCATGGTCCAAAAGGCTGAGTATTGCAAACAGGGCAAACCTGCCCATTTTTAGTGAATCTTCTCATCCCCCAGTAGGTGCAACACTGAGGCTGCTCCCCCCCTCATCCCAGAATCCCAGAGGATCCCCACGGATCATGGCAGCAGCCAGCCCCGAGGCGCCCAGCGGGTCCCACACCAGCCTGTGACAGGCACTGTCCCATCCAGCATGGCACAGCCACTGTGCCACCAGCCCAGCCACCGTGCCACCATCCCAGCCACTGTGCCACCGTCCCAGCCACCGTGCCACCGTCACAGCCACCGTGCCACCGTCCCAGCCACCATGGCACCATCCCAGCCACTGTGCCACCGTCCCAGCCACCGTGCCACCGTCACAGCCACCGTGCCACCGTCCCAGCCACCATGGCACCATCCCAGCCACTGTGCCACCGTCCCAGCCACCGTGCCACCGTCACAGCCACCGTGCCACCGTCCCAGCCACCATGGCACCATCCCAGCCACCGTGCCACCAGCCCAGCCACCATGGCACCATCACAGCCACCGTGCCACCGTCCCAGCCACCATGGCACCATCCCAGCCACCGTGCCA
>VZTI01000164.1:23959-35857 GCA_013397865.1 Struthidea cinerea | reverse complement strand
CACCATCCCAGCCACCATGGCACCGTCACAGCCACTGTGCCACCATCACAGCCACCGTGCCACCATCCCAGCCACCATGGCACCGTCACAGCCACTGTGCCACCATCACAGCCACCATGGCACCATCCCAGCCACCATGGCACCGTCACAGCCACTGTGCCACCATCCCAGCTACTGTGGCACCATCCCAGCCTCTGTGCCACCATCCCAGCCACCGTGCCACTGTCACAGCCACTGTGGCACCACTGCTGCCACCAGGGCACTGTCACAGCCCTGTGGAAAGGCAGCTGCTCCTCAGGAATGAGTTTCCCTGGCACAGCCCATGCCGAGGCACATCACGGACCACGATCAGCAGAGTGGAGTCCCACATCAACAAACACTGCCCAGGGAGCCAGGATGCTGTGGCACATTTTGCCCCGCAAGCCCAAAGACTCATTTCTTCAAGGCTTCATGCACTTACCACGGGAATCAAACAGAAAACACATCTCCTGTTTCATTATGGAGTGTGATTCTTTTGCCCAAAGAAAGAATTGATATTGCCAACCACTCTGCAGCAAATTAAACCCAGCTGGGTGCAGGTAATGTCATCCTGGCTCCAGCAGTAACACTGCAGTTTTATTTCTGGGGGATGAGAAGCAAATTCTGAGCAGCCACTACACGAAAAACCCTGCCCGGGACTGGGTTTGGCCTCCAGGGCCGTTTATCTTGCACCATGCCCTGAACTCATCCCACAAACCTCGTGTGCCAGTGGGACAGGGGCTGACAGACTGCAGGAAGGGCTTCGTGGGCCTGAAGGGATATAAAAGAAATCTCCTGCTTGACTTTTAGTTCTTTTTAAAATACATATATATATTAATTTTTATTAGGGAGGACATTGCAATGGAAATGGGATTTTTATCGATTCCTCATTCCCTGAAGGCAGCTGTAATCCCTCTCCAACTGTGTTCAGCAGCTGCAGAGCTCATTTCCAGGCACCAAACCAAGCACTGGAGGAAACAGGGACACACTCAGGGGTTCAAGATGTAGATAACAGAGTGCTTTGGGCTGGAAGGACCTTTAAGCTCACCCTGCTCCTCCCCCTGCCATGGGCAGGGACACCTTCCACTATCCCAGGTTGCTCCGAGCCCTGTCCAGCCTGGCCTTGGACACTTGCAGGGATGAGGCAGCATCTCCCATCCAAGGTTTGGATGCTGCTCACGGCAGGGCAGTGGCACCACTTGCTCTCGATAAAACAATTGTTCTTCTACTCCAGGTTCAAACCCCGGAAGGGAAGCAGCAGTGGGATGCCACGCTGTGTCTCCTCTGGCCTATTTGTTTTGCAACATTGGAGACTGACACTCATGAGTCTGCTCCTGTAATGGCTTGTGCTGATGAACCTGCATTGTTTAATTAGGAGCTCATCGTTAAGGGATAATCGCCCATGGAACTTCTCTGTCCCTGGGAGCAGAGAATCCTCCCCAGGGTGGGAATCACTGCAGAGGGGTTTGCTGCTCCCACACTCAACTCCTGGGTGCCGAGAGCAGTAAAGGACAAATCCTGTGCTTGTCAGCTCCCTTAAAAGCAGGAAAATCACAGAATCACAGACAGGTTTGGGTCGGAAGGGAGCTTTAAAGGTCATCTGGTTCCAACCTCCTGCCATGGGCAGGGATAATTCCACTATCCCAGGTTGCTCCAAGCCCCGTCCAACCTGGCCTGGAACGCTTCCGTGGATGCACCATCCACTTGAACCCACGGAAATCTAGAGCCAACTGTTCTCAGCAGCAGGTTCTGCCCCAAAAACTCAGCTCACCGTGCACACAACACCCCAGATTCCAAGGGGTTTTTGCTCTCTGGAGAACAGGGTCGGCTTTTCCCCCAGGGCAACTGACGGTCCCTCGTCCCTCCCCGTGGTGGCACCGGGAAACGCACGCGGAGAACTTACTGTGAGAAGGAGGAATCCACGCTGAAATCCTCGGCGTGAGGCCTAAGAGCGAGAGCAGCACAGAGGGTGAGGGAATGCACAGCCCCGGCTCCGAAGCGGCACCAGCGGGGCTGTCCCACCGGGAACGCCAGCGCCGGAGGGACCAGAGGCCACCCAGGCGCTCAGCCGGGGTCCCACCACACCTGGGGTGCGTCCCCACTCAGCTCCCAGTGATGCTCTGGTGGCTTTGCCAATTACAGCCCCTTTAAGGACTCTGCTCCATGGATAAAAATGGGGTTTCTGCCTGTTTTATGCCTTTTTTAAATTTCTTTTTTAATGAGTCTCACAAACCGCGTCACTGCTCTGCCTCTGGTCGGTGCCACGCTTGGTGCAGAGAAATTAGACTGTGAAGGATTGGTGTTTTCAGGAACTCAGCATTGTGTCTCTCCTGGGCTGGTTTTACAGACACGAGTGATGAGCAGAGAAGGTAAAGCAAAATAGGATAAAAAATAAACCAAATTAAATCAAATAAACAGAGAGGAACGATGAGGGTAATGAGGGGTTCGAGGCAAGGGGAGAAAGAACACAGAGGGAAACAAGAGTGGGTGGGAGGCAAAGGGCCCGTGCTCGTGTACTGTACATCCCACAGACAGACAGACAGACAGCACAACGAAGCACAGCAACCACAGCTGCAAAGGGAAAATTCCCCTTGGGAAAATGATGCCCTCCTCAAGACATCCCTGGGATGGCCCTGGGTCCCTGTCATTAACTGAGCCTGAGCCCTTCCCTGTTCCAGCAGTGCCCTCTCTCCTTCCCTGATTTACTGTGGGCCACGGACACCGAGAAATGTCATCCAAGCCAAGGGGGCCGCTGCAGACCATAAAGATTTTTCCTGCATTTTGCTTTTGCTTTACGAGTCTGCAGCACTCCAGCACAGTTCAAACTAAATAAAAGCAGTAAATTCACATTTCAACAGAAATGCGAGTCCAAGGGAAGAGGATCCATCCCTCCCGCTACAAGGAGCAGCCTCCCTGGGACAGGATTTACGTTGCTCCTGCTCCTGGGCTCTGCTCTGTGCAGAGGCTTCAGGGAGGAGCTCACTGCTCCTTCCACTGTCCCAGGCTGCTCCAAGCCCAGTCCAGCCCAGCCTTGGACATTCCCAGGGATCCAGGGGCAGCCACAGCTTCTCTGGGCACCCTGTGCCAGGGCCTCCCCACCCTCCCAGGAAACAATTTCTCCCCAGTATTTAACCTAACCCTGCTTTCTGTCGGTGTGAAGCCATTCCCCCCCATCCTGTCACTCCAGGCCCTCATTCAAAGTCCTTCTCCAGCTCCTTTGCAGCCCCTTTAGGTACTGGAGGGTGCTGTAAGATCTCCCCAGAGCCTCTTCTCCTCTGGGCTCAGCTCCTGACCTGCTCCCTCCTGCCACATTCCCCCTCTTCCCCGCTCGTTCCCAGCTTTCTCCTGCAGCCCTCCCAGAGCATTAACTTAATTCCCACCAAAGGGGTCTCTCGTGCCACCTCTCACAGCAAGAACCAGCCCCGGGGTGGCTCTCGCAGCCGTGCTGTGCCTCGGAGCAGCCCTGGCATTTACTGCTGCCAAACACCCCGGATTTTCTCCAGCTGCAGAGCAGAGCCTCAGGAAGCAGGCTGCCAGCTCAGGCTCCCTCCTGCTAAATTGGATTATCCCACGTTAGCAGCAGGGGCTGCTCGGGCCCCTCCGCCTGCGTTTGGTTTTGCACAGTGGCCTTTTATGCCTCGCAGAGATGTTTACAGGGAAAGAATCAGCAAATGATTTGGTTTTCTCCTCATCTGGTGCCAGCTGGCAGCCGGGAGGGCTGGAGGAACGGGAGCTAATTCCAGCTGCAGAGCAACCCTCCTGAAAGCCAAAGAGCAAAGGCACAGAACCGCACAGATCAATGGGGTCCTGCAGACACCAAAGGCCCTGGAGAACTGGGATGAGCCAGTGAGATTCCCAGGATCCCTTCCCCCAAAGCCACGGGCTCACAGGGAATAAACACCTCACTCACGTGGAGGCACCACGAACAGAAGGGATTCCGAAGTGGTGGACAGACATAAACGTCCCCAAGGCATTCTTTGGCCACTCTGTGCCACGGTTAAAGCACATGCAATAAAATAACTCTCTTTTTTGGTTACAAAAAGGTGCTTTTGGCTCCCAAATGAATGAACTTTGCTGTGCTGGTCACAGAGGGAAGAGGCGACTCGAGGTATCCCACTGGAACCTCTCCTTCTTCCCACCAGGTACCCAAATTCTCATCAGTAGTCCAATCGCTGAGAAAATATGGAGATTTCCCTAAGAAAACTAAAAATCATCCCAAATCTCATCAGGAAAACAGCCGTTTTCCAGATCCCAAAAACGCTTTAACAGTGATTTACAATGCACAGAACTAAAGCCACTTAATGGAGTCAGAAAGGTTACTCTGCCTTTTAATGTGTTCCAGATAATCTACTTCAAATTGACCTTTTTATTCCATCCAGATCTGGCTCCATGAACCTCGGCTCGTCTCATTCCCATGGAAAACAACCCCGGCACAGGCAGCGAAACGACCTTCGCTCCCCTCCGGGACCCAGGGGCTGGGAGAGAAGCGCTGTCCCCGGGCAGGGAGAGCTGAGGCCCCTCGTGCTGCTGCTGCCAACCACGAACCACGATGCCAAGCTCCTGGCTGGCACGAGCAGCAGCTCCCAGACAGGAGGGCAGAGCAGGGGAGGGTGGGAGAAAGGAGAGGAGCAGAGGGGGAAGAAACCTCGCTGCTTCAGAGACAGGTCTGCCCCCACCTTTCAAGCTGCAGCCCCTGACAAAAGGGGAAGGTTTTATCCGAAGGTGAGGAGACAAAGGCACATTTATTATTAGAACAAAGCCATAATAAACCTTGCTTATGTAAAAGAGAGAGAGCAATCACCTGCCCACCCATGCTGCAGGCAGCTCCTCGGCTGAGCAGCACCTTCCACCTCATCCTGCCTCCTCAGCTCCGGCTCCAGCACTTCCCAGCAAAGGCAGCTCCCCCCTGAGCTGGGCAGGGATGTGGACAGCAGCCCTGGGCTCCAGTACCCCGAGAGTTGGGGCAGCAGAACCAGCCCCTTCTCTCCACAGGGAAGGCAGCCCCAAGCCCCAGCTCTCCTCCAGCTCTGCCAGGGCGCTGTGGGATCTGGGTGGCATTTAGCTCACGTGCCTCACGCGGATAATTTGAGGCTAAACGCTGTCCCTGTGTTCCAAGTGCTCGAGGATGCTGACAGGGGGAGAGCAGCAAAGCACAGCAGCAGCTCAGCCCAGCTCACACAGGGACCTGTTCCCTCCCAGCAAACTCCACGCCTTCCCCGCTGTCTCCCAAATTTTTGGTAAATGAAGAGCATTAAAAATTCACTTCTGGTGGTGCATTTCCTATTCAATTTACAGCCATCACTTCCAAACAAACAAAAAAACAAATCACGCCTTGACTTGAAGCCTCTGGAAGCTACAGACACAAGTAATGACCTGCCAACACCGCTCTTGGCTCCAGGCTGCTTTAATAACCACTTGCAAGGCTCAGAGGCATTTCAAGACCGGGGTGGAAAGGTATTAAATCCGATGACTTTCTCCTCTGGCTCTGGGAAGGATTTAATGCCTTTTCACCCTGATCTCGAAATGCCTTCAAGACGGGGTCAAGGCAGGGGGGTGAAGATGAGCCAGGCAAGGTAAGTGCCTGGGGAGGCTTCCAAAGCAGTGCTCATCCTCCAGAGACAGGAGCTGCACCACGGCTCCTACCACACTGACAGTGAGAAACTCAGCCCAAAATAGCCCGATGTGAGAAGGACAGATGGAAGGAGATGAAAAAAGAAAGCAAAGAGGGGGAGAAGGAACGAGCAAGAGGAAGGAGAAAGCGAGAGGAAGAGGCACATGTCTGCTCACAAACTCGTGCGAGAGGGGAGGGAAGGGCAGCCCCCCTTCCTGGCTGCAGGATGACCCCAGCGAAGGGGATTGAGCCTCCAGCAGCCCCGGTTTGGAGGAACTCAGCAAGCTGTGCTGGTGGGCACCTGGAAAGGCCACCAGCAGCTCCAGGCACTCGCCGACAGCAGCAGAGGGGCCACACGGACAGGCTCTGCCGCCACCGGAGCGGCCGCGCAGGCGGGAGGGAGCTCACCGGCAGCGTGGGCTCGGCTGCCTCCCCAGGGCCCTGCTCTAATCACAGGAGTGCTTTTCCTTGGCATTCCTCTGCAAAACCCAGATCACAACTAAAACACAAAGTTTGGGAAGAAGCAGGCGCGGCGCCAGAGCCGCAGCAGCGCTGGCTGCAGCCGGACAGGCTGTTCCCAGCCCGGTGTCCAGCCTGGCCTGAAGTTACCTTCCAGAGAGTTGTGCCTCTCCCAGAGTCAGCCACAGATTCATTTAGGCTGGAAGGGACTTCTAAGATCATCAAATCCATCACCAAACCGTTCCCCCAGCACTGCCAAGCCCACCACTAAGCCACGTCCCCAGACACCACAACCACACGTCATTTAAATCCCTCCACAGATGGGGACTCCGCCTATGCCAGGGCTGGACAACCCTTTTGGTAAGGAAATTTTGCCCCAAATCCAACCTAAATCTCCCCTGGTACAACTTGAGGCCATTTCCTCTTGTCCTAGTGATCGTTCCTTGGAAGAAGTGACCGATCCCACCTGGCTACACGCTCCTTTCAGGTAGATGTGGAGGGCAGCCACTGCCCAGCCTGGGCAGAGAGGCCCTCCGGATGCTCAGGCTGCTCTGACACACAGCTCCCCGCCTTTGCTAATGAGCTAAATGAGTCCCTGCAATCCTGACAAGTGAGGAAGGACTGTGGACGAGCTTGGAGGCGGGATACGAGACCCCGATGTGCCACGGACCCTCATGGCCCACTCAGAGGGGTGCCACTCTTACAGCAAGCAGGAAAGCCTCCCCCGGGGGAGGAACATGCTAATCCCTGTGCCCTGATGGGACCTGATGGGAGCGAGGATCCTAAAATAAACGGAGCAGAAGCCCAAGTGCCGAGTGTGGCACCCTTAGGTGAGGATCGTGTCTGCCTGTCAGCGCTATGTAGGGCACCGAGATTCTCAGCCGTGCTGGCGGCTCCCCAGGAGCCGTGGGAGGAGAGCTCAGCACTTCCAAACCTCAGCCTGTGCCCCTCCAGCACCCAGCTCGGGGGGTGGCATCGCCCCGTGCCCACAGGGCAAACACTTTCTGCCAGAGCGGGCCGGGGATTTGAGGGATGGGGACCACAGGCACAGGACCAGCCCCGAACGCATCCGAAACCTGGAGGGAGCTCAGGGCTGAGCCCTGGATGGGACGCGGCGATGCCGGCGCTGTCCCTGCTCAGAGGAGCGGCTTCAGAACGGAGGCTGAGCGGAGCTCGGGGCCATTCCAGCAGTTCGGGGCAGTTCCAGCAGCTCCCGGCCAAGGAAAAGAAGCAGCCGGGCTCAAGCCCCGACTCTGCAGCCCGGGGTGGAATCGCTGCCGTGTTTATGAACGGCTCTGCCCAGTGTGAAGGATGGCAGCTGTCAGCTCCCTGCGCTGCCAGCGGGATCTGGGATCGTTTCCTGATCACCACCATCAAGCAGTGCATTTGCACATTGCCCTGACAGCCGAGCCCAGCAGCTGAGCTCCCTGTCCCACTCCCACCCTGAAAACACCCTCAGCATCCCCCAGCAGAACTGCCCAGAAGCGTGAGCAGAGGAAGAGCCCAAGGCTGGCAGGAGAGGAAGGTCTGGCAGGAGAGGTGAGGCTCAGCCCTCCCCGGCGGCAGCGGGCACAGACCCACGGGAGGGCTGCGTGGCTGGACCCCAACGCTGAGACCAGCCCATGGTTTGGGTACTGCCAGGGCAAGGCTGGGAGATGCCACGCTCCAATGCGGGCAGAGATCGACGCCCTGTCAGCAAACCCCAGTGCCTTCCACCCAGAGACACCCCCTGCCAAAAACACGTCCCAGCCAGGGGCTGCCCAGCCCAGCAGCACATCAGAGCCAAGGTGCTTCATAATCAAAACCTGCTGGACCCCCCAGATTCCCTTCCAGGTCTTCTCCATAAAGGCTCCCACAGCCATGCTGGGTCCTGCCCTCCCTCACAGAGCGGCACCGACGGCCCCAGCTCGGACAGAGCAGCGCAGGGGCCAGGCCTGGCACCGACCATCCTGACACCCCCGGCCTCAGCCCTGCTCGGATTGCTGGTACAAACCCTCATCCCCAGCCAGGAGAGCAGCAGCAGAAGATCCGAGGCTGGAGCAGGGCAGGGGTGGGCAAACCCCACCCAGGGAATGTCCCCGGCACAGCATTTCTCCTGCACAAAACCACCTCGCCCAGAGCTGGGCCAGCAAAGCAGCATATGGCATTTGCTGAGGACAGAGACAGGGCTCTGAAAGGTTTTTGCTGGAAAAAGCTTTTGTTAAAGAAATGTTAAAAATAAATAAATTGACTTCTCGTCCCGGCAGGAGGGAATTCCGCAGCACGGCAGTGGTTCAGCAGGGAATTGCATCCCATGGAGAGCGTCACCTGGAGAGCTCCTGCAAGGACTGAGGGCTGCAGTGGTTTCACTGGCCAGACTGGACCTCTCTGTGGTTCATTTGTGTGCAAGTGTCAGGCAAAAAAAACCACATTTAGCAAGACCTGTTTGTTAATACCAGGCTGCCCCTGGGGGGAACAGGCATTGATCAGTCAGAAATTCTATTTTCAGACATATTTGGGTGAACTCCTCACTCTCTGGTGCGCTTTACCTCCAAGAAAACCGCATTAAACTCGGCCTAGCAGAGCGCTGCTCCTTCCCACTGAGGAGACTCCGGCCACCTTGTTGACTGCAACAGGGCTGAAGCGAAGTCCCATTTATTCCTGCCAAAAATATCTCCAACTGAGAGACGAGGCAAGGCTGCAGGGGGTGGGAGCGTGCAGCCTGAAGGAGAAAGAAAGGCAGGGAAGGATCCAGCTGCTGCCTCGGGCTGCCTGACAGGAAAGGAGCAGCCAGGCTCCTCTGGGACACGCAGCAGAAGGACAAGAGGGAACAGGTACAAGATGCAACAAGAGAAAAATCATTCACCCTTGAGAGGGATCAAACCCTGAACTGGCACCCAAAGAAGCTGAGAAACGTCCAGTGCTATGTTCAGAACTCAGCAGGACTGGTCCTGAGCCAGCTGGGACAACTTTAAAGCCAGTCCAGCTTTGGAGCAGAGCCCTCCAGGTCCTCTCCAAGCCCAGCTCTTCTGCAATGCTAATCTTCCTCCCAAACCTCAGCAGTTCACATTCCTGTTATCGGCAGCTCAACGAACACAACTGAAGGAGGTGAGGGGGGCCCACGGGGCAGGGAGGGGACGCAGAGCCCTGCCAAGGCCTGGGGCAGAGCGTCCAAAGCAGATACCAAACGGGAATGTTTGCAATCCCTCTGGAGTCCCGGTGTGCCCTGGGACAGGCAGAGGTCAGAGCTTCCCCTGCTTCCAGCGGAGCCGCACAAACAGGACATGGTTATCTCGTAAAAACGCCTCTTTGTGCTTTAAACCCACACCTCCGGTGCTGCAGGGAGATCACCGGTCCACGAAATGGAATCCAAACAGATGTTTTCATGTCCTGCCCCCTGCCAGCAGCTCCTTCCCAAGCACAGAGTGCTCCATGGAACTGTTTCCCTTCACACCTCTCAAACCCCTCCAGCACAAGGGACAAACCTGCCTCAGGGAAAACCTGGCTTGCAGAGAAAAGACTCAGCCTCTCCTGGCTGGTTCCAGTCACTATCACCTGGTGCCAGGGGAGTCTCAGTGCCCAGGCAGCTGGTCTGCAGCTGAGCCTGCCCTCCCTGGCATGGAGCTCCCAGCTCCCTCTCCCTCTCACAGCAATCCCTGGCACACAGAAGTAGCTCCAAGCCTCTTTGGTGGGGGATACTTCCACATGGGCAGCCTGGGCTGCTCCCATCCCACCTGCAGGTCACCAGACACAGGAAAATATCCCTGCCCTGGATGCCTAGGGACAGCCCTGAATTCCCCTTTTAACTCCCAAGCTGTGGAGTGGCTTCTCCTCAGATGAATTCAAATCCTTTCCTCCTGTTTTGACTGGGAACCCCCAAAAGCTTTGAGATGCTGCAATGACTCAGAGACAGAGTAAGGAGGTAAATAAAGTAGGTGAGAATAAATTTCCCTGGCTTCAATCATCGGGAGGAATCATTTGCATCCCGAGAACACCCTGTAACACACACCTCCTTCCACCATCACCTGGAAATCCGCTCCCAGCTCCCAGGGACGACTGTTGCTGCAAACTTGGTAACGCCGCTCGTGCCTGGCTTTGGGAGAGACGAAGCATCTCAAACTCACTGTTCATCACTTCCAAACCCATCTCCCTGCCTTTGTTGCAGCAGCGGAAGAGAAGTGCAGAAATCTCGACCTCAGTTGCCAACTCACTGTTGGGAGAAGCAGCGCCCAGGGAAGGAGGGAAGCCCGGCAGTCGGGAATCCAGACACCGCAAGCTGCAGCTCGGGGGGCTCTGCCTGATGCCACGGGGGTGTCAAAGTGTTCCACCAACTTCCTCACCCACAGCAGCAGCTTCTTACAACCAGGTAGCAGCAAATCACTTAAAATTCCAGTGGAACCCAGGGAACTGGGTCTTTATACAGCCCTGGGGCACCCCGGTGTGCTCTGCACAGTGGCCTTCTCTCGAGGCTCCACCGAAACGCCGTAGTGATGCAATTGCTGGAATTCCTGTCCCCCAGATCCAACAGTGCCTTGCAGCATCCCTGCTTTATGCTGTGCTCCCACAAAGCACAAGGAGCATCAGCTCTGGGATGGGATTTGGCCCCCTGGACTCGGGCAGGAATCCACCCAGCCCCTGAGTGCCAGAGAGGAGAAGCCCCTCAGTGATGTTTAATCACTGCTGATCAGTGGAACGAGTTTGCAGCAGTCTCCCAGTTGTATTTTTCTGGTCCCTACACATCCGGCTTTGAGCACTGACCCTGTCCTGAGGGGGACACCACCAGAGCCTGGAAGAGCACAGATAGGAAGTGCTCTTGCACCAAAGGCTTTGCCCACAGCGGTGCTCAGGATGTGCCCTCAGAGACTGGGGTACCTCCAGGACAGGTCCAGCTCTGGTGTCTTTTTGAGAGACAAAATTCTCTTGTGTGAGAGCAAGGCACAAAACCAGAGCACAAACAGCCTGACCAGCCCTGAGAGCAGACCCAGATTGTCAAAACGTGTCGAGACCACACCAGCTCCAGGGATTTAGTCCCACTGCACCCACACGATGCCCATTCTCAGCCTTCGCGCGCGTAAGCCCTCGCCTGGCGAAGTCAGAGGCAGCGCCACAGCAGAGCCCAGTGTTTGCTCACCAGAGCCCCAGCACCGGTGCCATCTGGAGCGCTGGCACGGCGCACCGGGGACACGCACCCGCAGCTCCCCCAGTGCGCCAGGACTCTGCCTCCCAGACCTGGAGACTGAAGCATGTGCCCGGCACGGCTCGGCACCGGCAGCGGCCGCGCCGGTGCTCCCCAGCACACACCTCCCTCCTCGGCTTCCCCGGCAGGGACCACAGCTGCTGGTCCTGGCTCGGTGCCACCCTCCCCCCAGATACGCCAAGAGGCAGAAGCTGAGGCGTTAATTCATTCCAGTCTAAAGCCAAACAAGTAAAATTCCCCCTGAGCAGAAGCTTTCCCTACCGTGCTCGTTTGCACCAAATTACATCCCAGAAGCCATACAGTACACAGTCACAGGTGAGGCAGCGTGGATGGATGGATGGATGGATGGATGGATGGATGGATGGATGGATGGATGGCGGAAAAGAACGAAACAGAAAATGGAACGAACAGAACAAGAACTGAATTAGTGCCATTTGCATCCTCATCGTAACTAGGGGACCTGGCTCCTTCTGAATCACTGAAATCCCAGTGCAGCGCAAAGCATTCTCATCCTCCTGAAAAACAGCTCCTTCCTCGCTGCACACTCAGCTGTGTGCTTGCAGGAAGGCTGCAGCATTTCCTACGGCAGCTTTTTTTTTTTTTTTTTTTTTTTTTTTTTTTTTTTTTCTAAAAA
>VZTI01000164.1:453-23951 GCA_013397865.1 Struthidea cinerea | reverse complement strand
TTGCAGTTACAAATAAATTATTGCTCAGATGGGGGACCGAGCATCTCTCCTGCCATGCAAACATGGTGCTTGTGTACAGTGCGTACCGTGGCGTTAGCAGTGTAAATAAGCCCGGGGTTTATGCTGCACAGGGAAGGTGCAGTGCAAGTTAACAGTGGTGTGTGGCAGCCCCACAGTCTCAGGCTGCCATTCAGACATGCTTCGGGCATATTGAAAAAAAAAAAAAATCAAGAAGCACCTATAAAACATTTAAAGGAACTGGTTTCCTTCTGCTCCAGCTCCCTATTTCATAACACAACTTTGGCGTGGCTCTTTAACATAGCTGTCTGAAGGATTTCATCCNCCACGCACCACTGCGGTCCTGCAATACCTTTGTCCGACATCACTCCCCATGGATCCCATCCTCCGAGACGGTAACAAGGGGCTCACCCCATGGACATCTTCTGTCGTCGCAGGTGGGACAGTTTTGACATGGGAATTGCTCTCTGAAGGGGAATTCTTCAGCTTGGCTCTTGCCATCCTGCGAGCCTTGGCTGCCTCTGTGACTTCCTCCTCTTTCCCCCCTGAACTCTCTCATACATAGCAATCCTCACCGCAATCAGTTTAGAGCTGTCGGCACGTACCATCTCCTTCCTTCTTCTCTCTCCCCAGTCACGGCTGCTCAGTGGAACAATCCTGCCCTGTACATTTATTTTGGTAGTGAGGGGAGTCAAGGCAAACTCCCCGGCCTTGCTGCTGCAACAAATTTGGTGCAAAACGATTGAGAAAATGTCCACAATGCAGAAATCTCTGAAAGGGGCTTTGTTTGCTAGAGAATGAAATTGCCTTGCCTGACTCTGTCAAAAAAAGGATTGCATTGCTCTTATCACCACAGGCAGGGCAGGGGCTGAAGGATCATTTTTTTTCCCCATCGCTGTTTTTCGGTAGCAACATGAGGAGGAGGAAGCTATTTTATCTTATTCCTCTGTGTGCAGAGCAGCGTGCGGACTGCGTGCCAGGGAACAGACTCAGCGGGTTTGGCTCTCTCAGACACAAAGCAGCAGAGCTCGGTCCCCTCCTGAACCCACCCCGCTGCGAAGCGAGCGGAGGGGAACTCCCTGCTGCTGCCCCAGGGTGGCCGGCAGGGCTCAGCTCCTGCTCACCTGGCCCGGCAGGTGCGCGTCACCTGGCCCGGAGGGACCCGCATTTCCCTCTCCAGGTGGCAGCAGAAGCTGCTGCTCCTCCAACACCCCTGGCATCGATTTCTCAAGACACCCAACAGAAAAGGGAATTCACCGTGGGCAGGGGAGAGCTGAGCTGGAGATAACACCCGAGTGCACAGGTGGGATTGGAAAGGACGGGGAGGGAAGGGCCGTGTACCCCGGCCTCTTTCGGGGATTCCGCCGGTCCAGAGCCGCTCCTGCTTGTGTTTGGGGGCAGCCAGCAACAAGGAGCATGGTGAAGGTGCCACAGCCTGGCCGGGGCACAGGGCTCAGCACCGCGGACAGCAGAGTCACGGCAGCACCGCGGCGTGGCAACGTCACCCAGCTCCTGCCATGCCACCCCCAACGTGCCAACCCCGCCCCAAGCCGTGCCAACCCCGCCCCAAGCCGTGCCAACACATCACAGCGGCGCTGCCCCACGGCTCAGCCCCTCTGCAGGCTGGAAATGAAGAATAAATTCACTGATGGTCACCACGTCGTGACCCGAACCAATGTGAATAATCAGGCTCCAGCGCAGGATTTCTTTAAAGGTTTTTGTACCAAAAGTCAAGGTGTTGACAGGAAGGGTCTTCCCAGAGCCTGGGAGCTGCAGCTGTGAGAAGGCTGCTGGGAGAGGGGGGCAGGAGCTGACCTGGAACAGGAATTCTGGGATCCAGAGTACTTTCCTTCCAGAATGAAAAGCTGACACAATTCCCTCTGGCACAGCTCCATGCCCTACCCACACCTTCCACCCCCCTGTCCGGGTGTCAGAGCACCCAGGATCACCGTCCTGTGCCAAATTCTGGCAAGAAGAGGCCAGGCCTTTGCTTCCTCTCTCCTACCAGGAGCTGTCAGGCACGCTGAGCTCTGCCCTCTGCTCTTTCCCCAGAGATCAGTACCCAACCATCACTTCCCCCGTGGCACAAGGGCAGTCCCTGGTGCTCTGGGAGGAGAAGCAAAGTCCCCATTTCCTGTTAACCAAATCCCGCTTTCCCTGCTCACAGCATTATTTCTTAATGGGATTTCACCATCCGACATACTTTGTTTCGGTATTTTGAAATGCAAAACGGATAAAAACCCGCAGCCCTTTCCTTAATGTGCCAGCTTTCAGCGTACATTTAATTTCTTGTTTTGCCTAGAAATGATTCATTAGCTCAATACATTCATTTTCTACCCAAGTCATTCCTTTCTGCTCCATGGCTTGATTCAGACCCTTCAGCTTACTGCTCCACATCTCTTTACTTCAGGGGGTTGTTCTCAAACACCAAATACAATCTGCCAGCCCTCTGGGTTGGAGAGTGCCCTGATAAATCCTCCTGGACCACAGAGCCACTGGGATGGGGCACTCAGGTGTCTCTTTCCAGACGGATTCTACATTCTATTGTATTCCTCATTGCAGAAGAACATTAATTTTAGGGTTGAGATGAGATGTGAGAAGGGTCTCATGCTGAAGTTATTCATCTCAGCACTAATGCCCTCAGCAGCATGAGCAGAAGAGGGATTAGGGAAAGACCTGGGGAATTTTAACAGAAAATATCAACCCTGCTGCCACACTTGTGCTGTACAGAAGGTGACAAAAAGCACATCAAAGAGCCCCTTGAGGAGCTCAGATCCTGCCCACGGAAGCCACTCCATGAAGTCGCCTTTTCTGTCAGGCACTTAAACACAAAGCAAGGAAAACCAGGGGAATGATCTGACACCAGGTCATGAGAAGCTGCAGCCAGGGCTGCGGGTCTGAGCAACCACCCCCCTTCCGGGGGAGAAAAGAGGTCGCCTGAGCAGAACATCTGCGAGCCCGGCCGATCCCACGGAGTGACTCAGAGCGCTCAGCCCTGCCCTGAGCTGCCGGAGCAGCTCCTTTGCCGCGCTTCTGTCGGGAAAATATTCCCCTCTCAGCAATGCAACGCGTTCCCCACTTTGCCCAAAGACCCAGAGCCCAGCAGCCTCCCCCCCGACAGGCGCTGCTGTGTCGAAAAGAGCAGTCGAAGGAGGAGTAGAGCAAGAACTCAGAGCGAAGGCAGCCCAGTACATCCAGTACACCCAGAACACTCCCTCTGGCTGGGAAACAGCCTGTTCCTAGAAAGAGCCGTGCCGGTGTCACCCGAGCCAGCCCTGCAGGGACAGCTCCTCTGCGCTCCTGCTCCGGGGGCACAGCAGCGAGCTACACATGGAGCACCCTGTTTGTACAGCCCGCCCTCCGAGGGAATCCAGGAGGGCAAAACACAACCTCGGTAACATCAAAGACGCCAAAGAAGAATTCCTCTGGTCCAGAAACGCTTTCCGGGCCAGCTGAATGCCAACCATCTGACTGCAAGCCAGGAAATCGATGTTTAATTTTAGTTTGAGAGCCCATTACAAAGTGCTGATTTCTCATTTCAGCATCTACATTATGCAGAGACCACTGCTGTGCCAGGGGCTGGAGAGATGGCTGGGAATTGCTGAGCAGCAGTTGCAGGGGTAATAATATTTCGGAAAATAAGATTAAGAAAGAAGCAGATTCTTCATTGCTCTTAATTGAATCCACAGCAACTGCATTGTTAAATATTCTCCCTTTTATCCAGGTCGCTTTCAGTCCCGACTGCCAAAACTCCCTTTACTCACTTATTAATGACAAAGCATCACCCTGTCCATTAGAAGCAGTTGATGAAACAGGAAGGGGCTGAGTTTTTCCCGTTTTCTGGCACACAAAGCTGCTCTGCTGAGCTACAACCCAAGGGTGTTTGCTTGCAAAGCCTCTTTAAGGAAAGCCAGGTTAATGTGCTTAAAAATCTTGAAAGGCATCAGCTCTGCAAAGACCGCTCCGAACCCACAAAAAGGAACCTGGGCAGGAAAACGCACTTTGGAAGAAGAGCTTGTGCTCACGGGCACGTCAGAACCTCACAGGGGAGGTTATCAGCCACGGCCGAGCTGCTGCTCTGAGAGGGGCTGTGCTCGTACAAAGAACGCGGTAACTCCTGGGCCCCCGAGCTGAAAAGCCATTAACGCTCATCACCATCCCTCCAGGAACCCCTGGACACGCTGGGCAAGCAGCCCGAGGAAAATCACCTTTCCCTGCGCCCCTCTGTGTTCCTGTGCCTTCGCAGGGAACCCTGACCTCCCTTTGTTTGCCAACACCAAGGAAAAACGAGATCCCACGTTAATTTATTACCGTCACAAACACCTCCTGCATTCCGAGACCCCAGCAAATGTCACAGCATGGCATTATCAGCCCAATAAACTCCAGAGGGCTGCTAACAAATGCACAAAGCTCCCTGGCACAGCCTCTCGCTGAGGTGTTTTTCACGAAGTGCACGGGCACCGGTTCTGCCCCGGAGTCGCCAGGGAATGCCCTACACTGTCACCAGGCACGCTGCAAAATTGCTTTTCAGAAGCTGCCAATGTTCGGAGGTTGCCAAGGCTCAGGCAGAGCCCTGCAAAAACCGGCCCCCCACCCCCACCCCACTGAGGACCCCGCAGCCCAGCCACAAAAAACACCAGCTGAAACATTCCTCTGCAGCAGAACTGCCTGGAAATGTCCACGTTTCTGAGGAAACCTAAAGATTCGATTTTTTTCTCTGTTTACTGATCGTCCTCTATCCCAATGGGAAGTTAAAATCACAGAGGAAGGAGCTTCTGCTTCCTCGCCAGAATGTTTTTTCCTCTGATATTTGTCTCAGTGAAAATAGTAAGTTTGCCAGAAAGGAAAAAAAAGAAAAAGAGAAGAAAAGAAAAATGTTGGTGCTTTATCCTCTTTGTGTAGAACTTGGCCTTTCCATCCCTGTGCGGGGCCAGTGCTGCTCCCACACACAGGGACGTGGTGCATGGACACCCTCAGAGCTCTCTGAGGCACCCAGAATCCCCTCACCTGCTCCCCTGAGCAGCACACCCTGCTCCAGAGTGCCCCAAGGAACTATTTGCCAACAAAACAGGCCCTTTTGCCAGGATTTTTGACTATCCACCAGCTTCTGGAATTACAGTTAGTGAGAGAGTTAAACCCAAAGTGCTTCAGCTCCTTTCACAGTCAAACATACAATACCCATACATTGATTAATTCAGCTTGCAGATATTAGAATTTACAGGAGATGCCTGGGAGCCCTCCCTGGGCAGCAAGGATGTATGTATTTATGAATAAAAGTGCTTAGAAAATACTTTATCTATTGATGCAGAGTCAATTAAAAAAACTTCTCTCCATTTTCTTTCCATTAGCCCTGAGAGGAAGGTCCAGCCTGGCCCACGGCCCCTGGCACTGCAGCAGGAGCTCAGCCCTGCTGGGAGAGCCAGCAAATCTCTGTCAAAGATGAAATTTAAAACACACGGAGGATCGAATCCCTCCTGAGGGGCTGCGGAAAGCTGGGGCGGAGGATGACTCCCACCTGCCGTGCCCAGAGAGCTGCATCCAGGTGAGCCGGGGCTATCCAGGGGCTGCTCCCCGTGGGAGAGACACGGATCCCGTGGGGCTGGAGCTGCTCCAAGGCAGGTCAGGGCCAGGGGAGGCCCCGGCTGCACTCTGCAATTCAAAGCGCTTGCAAACGTGTCCTGCCTTGGAGCTCCCGTGCCCGCTGCAGCCGAGGGTGGTGGGTCCTGCCTGCCCCCCTCCCTGCGAGCAGAGGCCCTCAGCAGCCGAGTGCCAAAGGTGACGGGAGGATTTCCCGCGATTTCAGCTTCCTCGGGGGTGAATCCATCCAGTAATGGGCTGTGAGCAGCAGGGCAGCGCACAGAAAGCATCTCAGGGACCTCCCGCCTCCACAGGGCTCGGTTACTCACTGGCCATTACTGCCACACCGCGAGGCCCCAGCCAAAACAAGCCTCCGCTTCCCTGGGCTCGGCACAAGAACCTGCCCTGCTCCCTGCAGGCTGGAGAGGGCCAGGATGCACCGGGGGGAGGCAAAGCAGGACAGAGAGGAGGCAAAAAAGCCCAAAACTCGGTGACTTCCCAGGAAGCGGTTACGGCTCCTTTGAGTCCTCCCCCTAAGAAACTGATCAATTACTGAAGTAATTATCTCAGTGGAATTTCTCCATGCACTACACAGAGGGCACTGAGAACCAGAGGAGACTCAGGAGCTGGGAGAATATTCCCAAGCACCGGGGCTTTGAGCAGCTGGGAAGGGGAAGGGCAGAGGGAACAGCACACAACGGGGCCGGGGCAGCAGCAGCTCTCAGAAACACCCACTCAGCAGGAGCCAGGGCACCAACAAACCCACACTGGCGACTGTCCTGCCTCACCTTTCCCTGGCTTCTGTTCCCTCCCCGCTCTGCCTTGGCAGGGTTAATGCCTCTGCGCCGCAGGCTCTGACGAGTTCCCTGAGAAGCCATCAGAGAGATCTACACCACGGCGAGCTCTCCTTTGTCTCTAGGACTCCTTTCTGACATTTGTCTTTAAAAAGCAACACCATTCATATGAAAAGTTGATTAATTCCACTTGTTATAATTAGCGTCACAAATAAAAGCAGCCATTCCCCCCTGCGAGCACGGGGGATAATGGTCCTTACCCTTCTCACTAAAGCGTTTCGGCTCCAGGGGTGAGAAGCTCTGTACCGAGCACTAAGTGTTATTATTAAACTGCCCTTAAAAGCATTTCGGGAAAAGTTCACAAACTGCAGGGATTTCTGTCATCACAGCATCCGGCTGGGACAGCAGCTGGGCTGAGCGTTACTGCCAAAATCCCACTGGTACCAAATTCCCTCTCCCCATTCCGGACTCCCGGCTGCAGCCACGTCCACCTTCGGACCTCCAAGGATCTCTGTGGGGTCAGCTCCCACCACGGTGGGCCTGGGGGGCTGCTCCATCCCCACTGCGCTTCTGGAGGGTCCCGGGCATCCTGGCAAACCAAAGAAACCCACCAGGAGAGAGCCTGGAGCGGGGGAGCACCGATATTCACCGACACCATCACACGGCTGCAGAAACCTTCGGCCAAGCGGGGCCCCAGCAGACACCAGGGAGATTTGCATGACACAGGCAGAAATCCGCTGCCTGGGCTGTGTTCCCTCACCTTCCCTATTTAGCCCTGGCAGCCGAGCCAGGCAGCACAACTACACAGCACCAGGCAGCAGCTCCTGCATCGCCCAGTGACTCCTCAGCAGAGTTTGGGAGACTCCTCTAATAAACTGGAACAGTGGAGTTTCGGGGAAGAAGGAACACTTTGGAAAGCACAGAGGAGAGCATATTTAGCAGCAGCAAGAGAGCTGGAAACAGAAGGAAGCCTTTGAAGAGCTGGGCTGATGGAGAGAGATGGAAAAATTATGTAAAGTAAGAAAACACATTACAGAGCTTGCAGGCAGGCTGTGAGCCCGGAGGGGGACGGGCTGACACCAAAAGAGCCTTTGGTTTCTCTCCTCTTCCCTGCACTCTCTGCATTAACGTTTCAAATGTTAACAGCTTCCAAATGTTAGCGCTTCGAAGAGAGGACCCAGGACTTCAGAAACTGCCCAGTAATAGGACCAGTGCATTTCCCTCCCACCCATAGCCACGAGGCTGCTCCCACTGCCGGGGGCTCAGCTGGTGCCCCACAGCCGTGCCCTGCTCGCTGCACAGGGATGGAGGGGATTCCCAAACAAAAGCCCTCTTGGCCGGCCGGGAGCAGGGAGGGCAGGTCCCCTTCCCCAGGTGACTCCCCAGGTAGCCGGGAGCCGGAGCAGCCCTTATGTAACTGCGGCGCAGGAGCCCCGCGCTGAATCCCAGAACTGTCATCGCAGCCTTTGCAAAGCCATTTTTACCTCTCTAAGTGTGGCTCGTCAGCGGCGAACGTGAAAGCTGCAAACCCAGTGTGGTAACTGGGGACTGCTTAGCAGGGAGAGGGAGAAACAGAGCACACCCGAGCAGCTGCTGAACAAATATCCCTACAAAGCCACGGTGCCGCCGACGCGGCTCCCACTCCTGGGTGCATCTGACACGCTCACAGGCAGAGCAGTGAGACCCTGAAGCTTTTCAGTGACTCCCAATCTCTTCCTACTCCTTCCCAAAGCCGGTGGCAGGTTAAAATGGCCGGAGGAAAAGGGGAAGGTAAGTGTGTACCTGTCGCAGCTGCTCAAGCCAGCCAGGAAATTAAAAGCCCTCGGGTGAAATCTAAATATATACCTGCAAGGGAAGCACGGGAAGTCTGCAGGCAGAGCACAGTAATGAGGCACGGCCAAGCCACTTTTCCAGGTGAGTACATAACGGGGTCACACTCTGCTTCCCGAGGTTTAATGGGAGCAGCGCCGGGCGCTCCCGCAGCGGGGCTGGCAGCGGGGCGGGCAGGGCTGGGCAGCGCTCCCCGAGCGTGAGTCAGCCCCGCGCTGCGCACGGAGCGGAGCGATGCGGCCGCAGCGGGGAGGGGAGGCGGAGATGCGCAGAGGAGGTGGCGGGGCAGCACCCAAACCCGGCCAGGAGGAGCTGGGGGGGCTCAGAGTCCCGCCCTCCCCTGCCAGCAGCTGCTGTTTGCTGCCTGCCGGCAGGAATGATCTTTGCACCATAAATGTTTATGGCTTTAGGCATTCGCGCAACCCTTTCCCACCGGCGATCGGAAAACACCTTGGAAACGCCCCTGGGTACCGCTGGCGACGCCTGAAAGAGGAGCAGGGCAGGAGAGGCCCCGTGCCCGAGCTGTGGGGCAGCAGGAGCAGTAAACCCACGCCGTGTGGCAGAATTACCGCGGCCATTCCTTAACGTCCCTCCAGCCTCTCCGAGGGCCTGAGCCCCGCGGGTGCCTTCGAGGCCGAGATTTCCCCCTCGGTGTCCTCCTCCTACAGGAGCCGAGACCTGGAGAAAGGACAGGGATGCTCTGGGCATCCTCGGCCAGTGGCCAAGGGCAGCACAGGCAGCAGCCACAGCTCCCGTGGCACCTTTCCATCACCCCCAGCTCCAGGGGACACCCCGCTCCCCCGGGATTCACCCCAGCTCCTCCCAGGGGATGTGACAGGCAGCCAGAGCTGGAGAGGTGCCTCGTGCTCCCCACGCACCTCTCAGGAACCCTGCCGGAATTTGGGCTCCTGCCCAGCAGCAAAGTGCCTCGAGGAGCCGGCGATGCTCCGGGGGGAGACGGCACCGCGGCACTCCGGGGGCACAGGCGGCTCCCTCGCTGCTGCAAACACCTCTGAGCTGCCTGGCAGAGCTCACAGGAGGCAGCTTCACAGGGACTTGCAAAATGCCGAAGTGATTCCCCCTCTGCAGCTTTAAAGGACTCCAAGCCTTTTTTTTTTCCCCTGCATGACGTTCTTGCAGCAGCTTTTTGCTTTTAAAGTATTGAAATTGTAATGTAATGCAGAACAGTGTCTGCTTATTAAATGGTGCTAAGGGTTTTCTGCTGGAAAATGTGGAGAATTTTAGCATCTAAAAACTTCCTTAAAACTTCTAAAAAAAAAAAATCCAAGAGAAATGATTGACATTCAACGAAGAAATTTTGGCTTTGGGGCTCTCCATCAGCTCTGCCAATTATGTCTCATGGTAATAACATTTTCTTCCCTCCCCGGGGTCGCTGGATGATGCCAGGTACCATTTCCCATGCATTTTTCATTTCTCTCAGCATTCTTTTTGTAATGCATTATATAAGACAGAGAAAATGGCAAGCCCCTATAAAGAGGAACTCACAATGTGCTGCAGAAATGAGGCATGAACTCCACGGAGCCTGTGACAGCCTCATCAGGCTGTGTGGGAAGGACTAGAACAGGGGGTTGTACCAGACCATTGATCTCAAAGAACGTTTCTTATTTTAACTTCAGTGAGGAAAAATTTGCTTACCCATCAGCAGCCCGCTGTAGCTGTGGGTTCTGGAGGCCCTGCAGCCGGGTGACGTGCTCAGAGTCACTCGCCCCAGGTGACTGCAGTGCCCAGGGTGCACGGGCGCTGCCATGGATGTGACAGAAAAGGGTCTCTCTCTTTCCACGTCCAGCCAAAAGCAGGGGTCAGCCCCGAGGCGGTGAAAGGAAAAGGCAATGATGTGTGAAACTGTGTTCCTGAGGGAAGAGGCTCCAGGAGGTTTTGCACAAAAACCTCTGAAATCCCCCCCAGAGTTGCCTCACACCTTCGAAAGCTGCACTGTCGAACCCAGGCAGGAGCCGAAGGTGAGCTAAAGCCAAGGAAAGCATTTGAAATCATTATCCACCATTGCCCTTATCTGCTCATCAGCTTTTGGTTCAGCTGCCATGACCAAATCATCTGTTGCAAAGGGAATATCCACCCCAGGAGCTGGTGTGACAGCAAATGCTGTTTCACAGATCTTGGCTGCCTCGTACACTCACAGTAAAAAGCACAGCAAAAAAAAAAAAAAAAGCCTTGGCCTGTTCTCATCTCTCACATAAAGACACAAAAAAATGAACGAGAGAAGGCTGCAATTTTTTACACAGTGTCTCCTTGAAGACTGAACTGCAAACATCATCCTCTCCATTTATATCCATCCTGGCCAGGCAAAGGCTTTTAGGGCGAAAGATGGTTTAATAAACAGACATTTATAACAAGTGCCAGATCTCACAGCTTCATCATCTGGAAAAGAGTCCATTAAACCAAGTGAGAAACTCCCTGATCACTAAAGGTGTCTAATGGAATTAAAATTAAATTATATCATGATTAATATCTTCACCAGCATGTTCAGCTGTACTCCTTTCTCTCCCTAAAATCTGCTAGTGGGAAACAGAGCAAAAAAGGCTTAGGGGAGAAAAAAGGCCTTACAAGTTGGGATAATTGTTCCAGCTTTCCAAAGTTTCTCAGGAAAAGCAGCCATCAGGTCCCAAAGTGGATCTTGGTGCTCTCCTGTGCTCATTAACACAGGCTGGAACAGCAGCACTCACTGTGCCTCCCGTGAATCATCCTCCTCTGAAAGGGAACAGGGAATTCCAGCAGCACATCCAGACACAGCGCTGGGAAAGGGCACGGGACTCATCCAGCCGTGCCTCTCATCTCAGTCTCACAATTCCCTGCTACAGAGAGGAACATCCCTTCTCTGCCTCCTCCCTCCTGCTAAAACCCCGATCCTAACTCCCCTCCCTCACTCCCTGGGCTCTGAGATCCAGGCTTTGCTCTTTGTCAGAGTTTTTTGTGGGGTTTTTTTTTTAAACTCACACCGCTGGGAAGGAATCCAGCCCTCGTGCATGCGCAGCGAGGTCGGCACATGTCTGCAAGCAGAAACATTTGTGCCGCTGAACCCTGGAAGGCTGAACATTTCTGAGGCACAGAGCACAGCATCCGGCACTAAAACCATTTACGAGTTCTTAGCGCGAAAGAAATATTTCCCATTAGAGGCCGTAACAGGAGCTGCCTAGAAATTGTTTTTCCTCTCAATTTTCGCACAATAGCTGCCGGCAATAAATCTCCCCATCAGCACTGGGCAGTTCTAAGTGCAGTTACTGTGTGGGAAGAATCCAAACAAAGTGACAATACTGAGCTTTAAAAGCATTTTGGAGGAAGATGAAAAGGAAAAAATTGTTAAACGACAGCTCTGGAAGAGGCTGAGGAGCTGTAATGGCTTTTGTGTCACCATCTCACACTCTCAGTGACCCCACAGAGCAGGAGCTCCTGCAGCAGAGCCTCCAGCTCGTGGCAGTCCCCGAACAACAGCTCTGAGACGACAACTTGAGACATCTCCATGCTGGAATGAGACTGTGAAGTCTTTTTCCACATGGAAAAACATCATGGTGCTGATTTACTGACCTGGAACTGATGGGTCTTGAGGGGCTTCAGAGAAGCGGGGATGAAAGGCTGGATAGAGAACACGAACTTCCCCTTCCTTGTGTGCTGGCTCGTGAGTGAGCACATTCCTGCACACCTCTGTGTGAGCACCTCAGGACAGGAATGTCCCCATGCCAAGGAGCTGGAGCTGCTCCGGATGAGTACCAAGACCAATCTCAGGTCATCTGAAGTGGGAACCGAAGTGTCAGAGGAGGCCTTCACTCTCAGCAGCGTGGGTGTAACTGCATCAAACTGTAATGGAGCAAATCCATCTCCAAAATGCAACTTGAAGAACAGTAACTGAACAGCTTCCTCCAGTAAATGCCCTTCCCGAGCCCAGCTGCAACTTCCTGCTGAGAAATACGGGCACCACCTAATTCCCATTTCTGTCCTTGAGCAAACACCGTGACTGTGCATTGGAAACACCAAACTAAATTAGCACACAAGTGTCCACGCCAATTATTCCAATTAAACTCTCTTCTAAGAGCCAATTACCACCCATTTTATTAAATTAGGAATTTTCAAACAATACTCCCACATGGAGCTCTCAGCCCAGACGCAATTACGCACTTCACGCATTGATACTGGACACTGGGCAAATAAGTTCCTGCCGGTCTCTGCAACGCAGCCACAGGCAGAGTTTGTCTGAGAGGAGTTTTAGGCAGTGTTTTAGCTCTGGAAAGCTGTATTTAGCACCCATCTGCAGGACCCCTTTCTGTTTAAACTGCTTTTTGCTCACCTGCAGACCAGCACACCGCATGCAGTGAAAAGGCCACTCTCAAATGAAATTGCTCTGGGGAGCGACGGAGGCATTCAGAACTGAGGCAGAGCGGCTCAGCCAGATGCTCGTCCTGTCGGTGAGAGCGATGTGAGCTGGAGCAGGATTCCCACTGCACCAAGGAGCTCATGCTCCGTGAGGCTCCGTGGTGAAAAACGCCCACTTTTGGCAAAGCCCTGCCTCGCTCGTAAACATTTCACCGGGGGGTTTTTTTGCTCCTTTCTGACAGGATAACACATTCCTCAGCAATGTCACTCCTGCCCACAGCATGGCAAGGTCTCAAGCTGACATTTGCTAAACATCTTCACCACCTGCTCCCCAGAATTATTCCTCTCTCCTAGGCAGAGGAGACCTTTCTCTTGACAGCTCCTGCCACCAGGGAGGTGGCACATACCTGCCACGGAGCCACCGTGAGCTTCATGCTCCAACTGCTCCGTGGCACCCCAGCAGCGGCTGCTGGGGTCACAGGGGCACTGACCCACGGCCGCGGCTCACAGAGGGCTGGGAGCAGCACGCAGGGCAATTGGAAAGTCCAGTTCCCAAACAAATCTGCCCGCAGCGATCTGGAGTCAGAAACTCGTTGCAGCAAAGCTCAAGGAAAGTAATGACTTTGCTAATAGTCACCCGCGGCACATCGGGAATGAGCCACGCTCGATGGCTCTGCCCGCAGCCCAGAAAGCGAGAGCTCCCTGCCTGAAGGAGCTGCTAAATTTGCAGAGCCACACTCGGCTGCTCCGGAGGCTGCGTGGGCTGCAGGAAGCGCGGCAGAGCCTCTAATCCAAACACAGCCGCAGCCTCCCCGCCGCACTCCCCCACGGCTCCTCCCGAGCCCCAGCGCTCCGGGACGGGGGAAGCACCAGCCCGGGCCGGGAGCGGGAATGAGCCGGGGAAGCTCCCGTGGGAGCCGAGGCCGGCAGCGTGCGGAGCAGGGGGGATCACCGCGCAAAGAAATCCGCTCCCAACCCCGACAAACCCCTGCAGATCCCAGCCCCGGGTCAGTCAGAGGGTGCGCTGGGGTTTGCCTCGCCTTACAGCGAAACTTTTGGAAGAGTCCTGCAGTTGTAGCAGGGGCGGAGAGCACACAGTGCCCGAGTCCATCCCCAGCCGTGCAGGAGGGGGACGAACCCCATCCTGGAGCGAGGAACTCGCCACAGCCCTCCGCAAACCAGGACCGGGGAACAGAGGAGAAAACAGGACCAGGAAAAGAGGGGAAACAGCACACGAGGAAGGGGGGATACAAGCTGCAGATCCATGTTTAACTCCAAGAGTTTGGGTACGCGCAGAGAGGAGGATGGCAGCACCTTCCTCGGGACCCTCGCTGGGGGAAGGATCCCAGTCTGCAGCCTCAGCAGAGTGGCCGTGGGTGGCTGCCCGGACAGGAGACGCGGACAGACCCTCTCCTCCTCCCCCACACCCCACAGACAGCGTATCCAGCGCCTCAGAGACAAACACTCCCCAGCAGCCGGCTTAAAGGAAAGCTACAACCAAAAGCTCAATGACAGGTGACAGCAGAGCGTCCTGGAGAGAATAAGAAAATGCCAATTTGCCTGGATTTGTGGAGGAGAAGGACAGGAGCGATGTGTGCGCTGGCCTCCAGAGGGCCCCTCCACAGTGAGATGGCAGAGCGGCAGCAAAAATCATCTGTGACAAAGGAGCTGGTGACAGCAGCGACATGAAATCCTGCTCAGCAAAGCCACGGCAGCGGGGCAGAGAGCGAGGGACAGACTCTGGCAGCCCCACGAGGGTCAGGGGAGCGATTTCTCACAGGGAAGGGAGCAGTTTGTGTCCGAGACGGACACCCCCAGCAGCAGCAGGAGGTTTGCACCGAGCACAGGGAACACCTGCGCTCTTCTCCATCCCTTCATGCAACACCCAGCACCCTGTCCGGGGACACAAACCCCTCTCGGGGTGGCAGAAGGCTCCCGAGGGAAGAGTCCCTGCTCCTCACCCTGCAGCTGGCAGCAGCCCCAGTGCCGGGGAGCCAGGGAGCTCCAACCCCAGCCCACCAGAGCACGCAAGGGCACGGCGGCACAGCCAGCACCTCAGCAGAGCCCAGCTCCACTGAGAAAAACCGGGGTATTTCTGCACCAGCACAGGCAGGTGCAAACCCAACCCTCGCTGCTTCTTAGCTCACATCCGGCAAGACTTCAGCTCATCAAAGCAGCGACGCCACGGAGGGAAGATGTGATTGAAGCTCTCGGCTTCTCTGAGGGACACCTGGCAGTGTCCCCCGCTCGCCACACTTCAGTCAGTCACCTCCCCCACTTCATTCACGGCTGTTCCACTCTACGCTACCCCGCTGACCTCGCGAGCCCCCCGCCCCCGGCAGCGTGCGCTGTTATCCTTCCCCTCCATCCCTCCTTCCTTCCTCCCTTCCCTCCGGCTGCGCCCACGGCCTGGCCCGGCTCTGAGCCCTCGCAGGCTGCGGCCGTGGCTATTGTGCATCATGTCACACACCCACACAACTGCTGCAGGGAGGCAGGCAGGGAAAAAAACCAGGGCATCGGGATGGGGACAGAGCGAGCAAGATGCACCTTCTCCATGGCTAGAGGGATCCTGTTCCATGGGGGAAAACCTCACAGGAAAAACACGGGGGAAACACCAGTGACAGGTACCCTGACACGCAGAAAATACATCTGGCTGTGGAAACTTTCATCCCTAAACCCAGGGCTGGCGCCCAGCACATTGGGACTGACCGCAGAGGGGTGGCCCTGGGGATGTCCCAATCCCGACGCGTTGTGTCCATCCACAAACCTCGCTCCCCGCCTTCCACTCACTAAACACCACTGCCGTGTCCTGTTTGACTGTCAGCAAACAGCTCCAGGCTGTCTCCCGAAGGAAGCTGAGCACAAGAGAACCAGATGGACTGTCTGGAGGAAGACAGAAGCAAGACCAAGCAATTGTGGCCCCGGTGCAAGTCCGAAGAGGCAAAGCCAGCTCAAAGCTCCTGGAGTTCTTCCAGAAAGCCGAGGCTGGCCCTCGCAGAGAACGCCTGCCCCTGCACCACATGGCTGAGGTAGTTTTAGAACAGAAAATAACTCTTAAAATGGCTTGCAAGCATTGCTTCACCCACTACTCCAGGCCTCCTGCCTGAAAGGACAAGTTTTCTGAGTTTGAGAAGTTTGGAAAACATTGAACATTGGAAAACGTTCCCTTAATCTGCTGGGAACGTGCCGACATCCATGGAATTTCTGTCTCACCAAGGCCTTGTATTTCAACTCTATCACCACAAACTTCTTCATTATCAATTATTTATCACCTAGAATAATTAAAGGGGAAATGCGGAACCTGCCAGGGGATCTGCAACCCTGAAAAACTCCTTCCAACCCTTCTGGCTGTGCAGGGCAGATCTTAAGACACCGCCAGTGAGGTCATGGGGACAGAAGGGAGAGCAGAGTCTGCCACCTCCCCACAGACTGTCACCACAGGGACCGCCTGCTCCAGCAGGCTGGACTTTGATCATCTCCCTGCAGTAAAACAGCCAGCCATAAATTTGCTAAAATGGCAACAAAAAGCTTCACAAAGAGAGGAAATGAGGTCACGGAGCTGATGAAATTCAGTGCTATTAATTTACACAAAGTGTGACGTAGCAACGGAATCTAAACCCTGAACCGTCTGAAAGAGAATTTTTTTTTTTTAAATTGCAGCAATGCAGCAAATTAACTGACTGATGATGGAAGAAATCTCCAGACTTGGGGACTGGGAGGCTGCTCCAGCAGCCTGCACTGGCCGCCCTTGGTGGGCAACTGTGGCCAGCGCAGCCCTGAGAGCAGCCTTGCACAGAGCCTTGCACAGAGCCTGTGTGACCCACTCCGAGCTGCCCGTCAGGAGCAAGAGGAGGCAATTTATTTGCAAATGAGCACCTTCATCTCTGCCGTGCATCCAGACAGGTGCCAGTGGAGTGGAGGCAAATGCAGCGTGGCAGGGAAGTCTGCGCTCGCTGCAGGGCTTCACTGGCAGCGTGTTCACGTCTGTCTCCTGAAGCAACGCTAAAATAGTGCACTAAAGGATTGGTCCTGTCTGCTGGCAGAGCTTCTCAGAACCAGAGATGTCTGGATTCAAATTCCAGCCTTTTATTCCTGTCTAAACCCCTCTGCTGCACAGTCTACAACAAAATGAGTGTCTGAGGTGCCTCACAGGAGGACTTGCTAACCGCGTTATTCGGGCTCTGCTGGCGATCTCTTTTCCCACGGGCACACAGGGGTCTGAGGGAGAGCAGCCCACAGCTGAGCAGCGCTGGCACCAGGACAGGGCTGGTGCAGAGGGAGTGGAACCTCTGTGTCCCCCGAGGCTGCGAGCGGGGGATGCCTGAGCTCCGACGCTCCCCGCGCACAGCCAGGCACCGAACAGGTTGCGCAGAGGAAAAGCAATGAGCACCACCTTCAGAACAGCGATAAATTATTCCCCCTGGGAACAAAGATGCAACTGCGATGAGGGAAAGCGGTGGGAAAACACGGCAGTAAAATTTAATGCATTCTCTGCAAGTACAGCTACAGCTGCCAAGTTGTTTCTCGTGCTGTCACTACAGCAGTGGTGACAGCTTTGGTCTCAGCCCGACCCCCCAGCCTCACCTGGAGCAGCACGACACTCCCGGGGATTCCTGCAGGCACAGGGCTTTGCTGTGATGCCAAACATCAGCCTTGCCTCAGCACGTCTGTGGACACCCACTCACACTCGTGACGCCTCCCTGTGCTGAAGAGACCCGGGGAGATCTCTGCCAAGCTCTGACATCCAACCAAGCTTCTCCCCTGGCTCTCATGTGGGAGCTGCTCCCTCCCTGCCCTTTCCCAGCAGGCTGAAGTGGCACAGGAGCTCTGAGGAGCCCCTGGCAGAGAGGCACACCAGGAGCAACCAGCGATGCCCCACCAGGCTCCAGTGTCATGCCAAGAACACGTGGATGGAGCTTTGCCCCCGTTAACCATGGCAGGAGCCAAGACTCCAGCACTGCCCACACCCCTCTGCACTCTGTTTGCTGGGAAATCTTTCAGTCAGGACTTCCAGTGCGTCCCGTACAACTGGTTGAGGGGCGTAAAACAATTCATTTTGCCCATTTTGTGTTTAATTTTCCTCGAGCAAGGCCAATGCCAGCCCCCAGGGGCTCCCCTGGGAACGTGCCCACCTCACTGAGCACCTGCAGACCCCCTGCTCGTGCTCTCCCCTTCACTCAGGTACCTTCAACACCTTGAAACGCTCTTTTCTCTTTCAAGCCCATTCCCCCAATAAACAGAAAAGAAACCAAAGGGAAAGTAAATAAGTGGGAAAGAAAACCACCCCAGGGAGGGATGGAAATTTGAGCCCGCAGTGTTAAATTGCACTAAATAACCGAAAATCAATGTTCTTCTTCCTTCTCCTCAGGGCACAGCCGTGCGTTCGGCAGCACTCCAGGGCACCTCTGCTCATTCCACCAGCCTGCTACGTGCACGCACTTTTATTGCAAGCAAGGGCCCACTGCTGACAGCGAGAACAATATCCCTGAAAAAAAGCAATGGCCATTTTTTAAAATAAAATAATAGTTATAATTACAGGAGAACCACATTTCTTCTCTATTACTTCCATAACTTTCCTAATACTCCTGCTAATGTTCAGGGGTACCTGCCTTAAGATGAAGACACCAGAGCACACCAATAGCTGCAAGGAAACATCAATTAAAGAAACTCCAAGCAGCACTGCAATTAAGACACAGTGTTGGGAATCATCCCTGCAGCCTTTCAGAACAACTGGAAAAACAAACCTCAATTAGGAATGCTATCATTAAAAAAAATCTACAAACACAAGAAAACCCAAATCAGTTCCATAAAGCTGCCTCAGGCTTCCGGTGCTTTTCATCCCGGTGTATCCCATCTGGAGCTGGGCTGAGGAATCCAGGGGCAACACAGGTTGGGTTTGCCTCTGTTAAGGGTGAGGAGCTGCTGGAGAGGAGGTGCCCGCACCACGCAGGGCTGTGGAGTGTGGGTTTCGTGGTTATTCCTCCATGTCGTGGGGCAAATGGGGCTGGCAGCAGATTTAGGAGCACCAACACCCTGCCCCAGGAGTTCTCCCCACCCTGCCCTAAGCTCTGCTGCTCTGGACCTACCACACCATGTTCCATAAGAGCCGTGGGCATGACTGGAGGCCTGGGGTGCTCGTTCCCATCTGATCCAGGAGCAGGAATGAGCCTCTCTGGAGGAGCACAGTGTGTCCAGCCGGCTGCTCCTCCCAACAACTTATACCGATCTGGGGGCTGAATTTGGTTTGATTTGGCTTTGCCAGGTGGCAGAAGCAGAGGAGAAGCAATTCAATTCCGCTGGCCACACAGACACTCCACGTTCCTGTCTGGGATCCCACCACCTTCTCCAGTGCTCCAGTGTCATTTGCTACTTGCTTTGTTCAGGCATCATCACTGAGTCGCCCCTTGAGAGATTCTGCACCCAGGGCTGGTGGAAATGGGTCTGAGCACCATTATTGAAGGATTTATTAGCAATAAACGCCTTCAGCCTGCTTTATAAGCACAGGACCAGACTGCTGGGGATGAAGAGCCCTCCCCAGGGGAATTTTGTGGCACACAGGCACCAGAGCTCAATCTCCTAATTCCAGGTACAAACCTTCACCGGCACAGATGCTACAGCCTGAGCAGACATTGCAGTGACTTAAAATACTGGCCATTACCTCACCAGCACAGAACTAAATGTCTCTAACTCCTGGATACAAATTGGAATTTTCAAATTAGCATCTGCATCGTCCAAATAAAATGAGGAAAATTGGCCATTAAATCAAATGGCAATGAAGTGGGGATTCAGCCACAGACACGTTCAGGGAACCTGACTCGGGAGCACAAAACAGCCCAGCCCCATTAATGTAATGATGCATTTGATGAGGAAGTCACTTGGGGCATGTTAGCATGAAAACTGCAGGGATGAGATCCTCCAAGGCTGATACTGCAGCACTTCGCTTTGCTCATGCCAAGCATAATCTGACCCAAGATTCAGAGCCACCACTTAGTGACAAATTAAAGAGACAAAGACCAGATGTCAGGTCACTGACAAAGAAGTTGTCAGACTCTAAATAAACTGAAAGCAGAAACTTAAAAGAATTGGCCCCAGTTGTCAAAATCCTCTTTTCTTGGTTATGCAACATCCAAAATATCTTTGATTTGAAATAGGAGATGTTAAAATTTTATAGATACGTTGCTGAATTCTTCTGCACAAGCAGCTTTTCCAAACATTCTCATCCATCAAAATGATTCTTTGCTGATAATTAGCCTCAGAAAAATGCACTTAATCAAAGTGACATCCATTACTTCTTGCTACTGTAAATAGGACTGTGGCTTCTGACGATGATTTTCTGGAAAGTGTTCAGACTATTTAAATTAGGCAACAAATAAGCTCCTAATGGCACTTTTCTGAGATACAGTTTAATTTTATTTATGGGCTTTTTTTATACGTGCCCCAACCCAGCTGTCAGCACTGTCCAAGAAAAGAGAATGCAGCAGATCAAAAACTGCCGTAGTCAGGACAGCAAACATCAAAGGGATGCCACAGCTTGGGGTATGAAACAATATTTATCAATCCAGCAGATGTGCTTTCTCAGCTGCCTTTAATCAGCAGTTGCAGCATCACTTCAGAACAGGAGCCTCACTGGCAGAGCCTGGCCCAGCTCCGAGGGGCTGCTGTGCTCAGCTCCTTCTCCCTCCCCCCAGCACCCCTGGCCCTGCTCCCGCAGCTCCACGGCACAGAGGATTCCCGTGCCCGGGAATGTGAAGAGGCAGCCGGGCCCCAGCCGTGTTCGTGCCCCCAGTTCTTCACCTTCTCTTTGCTGCAGGCTCAACACCTCAACCTCTGCCTCTGCTGCTGTATCCCAGAGGCTCCGGGTGCTGTCATGTCCACAGAACACCAGTGAGATAAGAAATGTAGTACTGCCATAAGCAAGCAGAACAAATCCATTTTTCTCCCAATATTGGCATTGACAGCACCTTCCAAAAGGGAAAGGAACTTCTGAACTAGGCAGGAGGACTAATGCCAGGCAGCGGAGGCGACTGCAAGGTTCCCAAAGAGAACCTTCCCTCGCCGAAAGAGAAACCACCTCCCAGTCCCTCTCAGTCAGATCCCTGCCCTGAGAGCAGTTTGTACCCTCTGGAAACTCGGAGCTGAATGACACCTAAACCCGTTTCTCTAACCCAAGGACCTGCCTTGCAGGAATGTCAAGGCCAGAATTTAAATACAGCTAAGCCCAAAGCCTTGCACTGCCTCGTGGTAGTGAGTTCCAAAGATGAGTAAGATGATCCTGGAAGGAGCACTTCAACTTGACAACTCTAGATTTGGTTGTCATTAGGCTTCTCTCTCTCTGTTTCACAAATCCATTTACCTCCCACATTCCCTTCCCAGTCAGCCGCTTCCTATTTGCTTCCTGGCCAATTTATTGCATCCACCACACGGCGTTCGAAGTGTTATTTTAATTCTCCTGTCAATCAGTCTACCTGCCAAAGAGCAAGCCCTGCTCAGTCAGACCGACCATGTTCATCTTTCACATTCTAAAAACAAAAGTAAATTAGAAGCAGCCTAATTTACCCATTCCACCTCACATTCACTGATCAGTTCCTTCAGTTCCGGAGTTTATCTGGACAACTCTCTCCTCCTACTGCACCACAGCTCTCTAATTATCTGCTAGTTCCAACGAGCTCTCATCTCCTCAAGCTCCCGCATTACCTCATTCCCTTACCTCAGCCCAGAGTTGGTGTCACTTCAGCATCCTCTGTGATGAGGATGCACTAATTCATCTCCAACAGAAACCGTTTTAGTTCTCCAGAAGCAGCAAAACCTGGGCTCCCCTATGGCCTCCCGTCCTTTTAGTCTTCGCTGACCCCAGAAACCTCCTCACTTCCAGCAGCACGCTCTCATTGCAGGGTAATGCTCAAAAACAGATATTTGAGACACTAATTTAGTTTTAAGCATTCCTTTCATAAATAAATGAGATATTCAGCGTTATGGGTGTTCTCCCTCAGTGTTACCTCTCCAAGTCCAACGAGCTCTGTTTCACCAGTCACGGTTCCCCGCAGGGTTTACGTGGGGGAATTTTCCTCAGCACGTCCCTGCCAGGGCTGTAACAAAGCACTTCAAAGCACAACTCTGAGCTGCTCATCACCCACAAGCACAGCAAAGCCAAACAATCTTTCTGCTTTTTATTTTTTTCTTCACCAGTCTAAATCAGCCCCTGATTCAGTGGGTTTGGAACAGACTAATGAACTAGTCATAATTACACCAGCGAGCTTGATTCAGCCACAAGGTCCCACTGTTAGTTATGACTTGGACTGGAGCTTAGGCCCAACAGCAACATTTCCCAAAGCCCACAGCTCATCTCGGCTCCCAGCAAAGTCAAGTGGACTCCAGTGAACAGCAAATGTGGGCTCACAGATCTGCGTTCCCAAACACGACGGAATTATCGGTGTTTTCCAGAGGAAGGGGAAATCAAACAACCAAAGAAAGCAGCACAAAGCCAGTGAAACTGAGATATCTTGAGCACAAGGCTAATGGATTCTTGAGAAACAAGGCTAATGAGTTAACAAAATAACCCAGAGTATCTCCACATTAAAATTAAAGAGATGCTGAATCAGGAAGACTCAAATCTAGAGGAAAATGAAGGTTAAGGGGTGTAACCAGAGAAATACAGAAAGAATACGATCTGCAATTGCCAACTTCCATATTTCAGATGCTTTCAAATACCTAAATACGAAAACTATTAAATCCTCAAACTTGACCAAATGGGCCATTTCACAACCATTCTGAAATGCAGACATCTTCTGCAGCAGGGTTTTCATGTTAACTTCTCAATTGGTGCCATAAAACTGTATTAATGTTTAAGTGTCTGTTAAGGAAATCTGGGCTTTAAAACCTCCAGGATCGCAGACTCATTTTCGAGCCAGACCAATTTTATGCAGCGATAAAAGTTAGGAACACTTACAGAGAACATTTGTAAAACCCACATTCACAGTCTCAAAGCCAAATTCACTTTTTTTTTTTTGCATGACACTTGTACATATAAAGAAATGAAATTATCTTTTAAGAGAGACGCACAAAAGCCTTGATGCAGGTGTAGCAAGCACACAGCAGCTAGTCAAGGACTAACCAGTAATTGAAAGGTTTTTTTTCCAACAAGAATTACATCTCTCTTTGTTTGCATCACCCAGTTAATTGGGGGGGAAAGATAAAAATCTTCCTGACTCTCCATTAGCACTGCAGCTCCTGGGTATTTATGATATGAACAGAGTTGAAGGGAAGGTGCTCGCTCCTCTTCATTTAACTGCTCTGCCCATGGAATTCACTCGCCACTCATGGCATTCCTTCTGTTGCTCACTCAGCCCACGGATAAATCCCAGCCGGGAACAGCAGGATGGTGCCCAGCACATAAAGGCCATTCCTCTGGTCAGCCCAAGGAAGGGAGAGTTGCACCACAACCCCAGCAGCTCCTTAGGGTTACCCTGCTGCCATCAGCGCTCCCTGCTGCAAGGACAGCGGCCAAGAACAGCCTGGAGGAGCCGTTCCTCCTAAACAAACCGATGCGCTCAGCCCAAATTCCGCACACGGTGTCACAGGGAGTTCCACCAGCCCCTCACCTCACCGTCCCACGCCTCTCCCAGACACTGCTCCCTTTTCCTGCTTGCCAGCCCCTGATGGGACTCCAGGACTCAGCAAGCTGCCCACACAGCGCAGCGTCTGCTGGCCCAGTACCCCCCCCACTCCCAGCACATCCAGCACCCTGGAGCACCCAGATGATCGGGGTGCCAGCTCTCCGAGGCACCCGCGGCCTCCACCGCCTGCACACCCGCACATCCCAGCGGTCCCACACGCCGCTGGTTCCTGCCAGCACATCCCAGTGCCCGCAGGCTCCGAACGCCCCCGTGTCCCGGTGCCCGCCAGCCTCCCCCGCCGAGAGCCGGCGGCAGCACCGCG
>VZTI01000157.1:91274-119715 GCA_013397865.1 Struthidea cinerea | reverse complement strand
CCGAGGGTCCGCGGCGACAGTTACTAAAAAGATAATATCCCTGAAAATGTCTCCAAAGATGGGTAAAAAATTGGAAATTTATTTTCTTAAATATTCATCCTACGATTTGAAAATGTGATTGATTTGGTGTACCAGCTTATTGTGATAACTCTTATTTTAAATGCAACTAGAAAATTCTTTCCTTATTCTTCTATTACAATAAAGGATGCTTAGTGGTAAATAATAAATGCTTGTTTTGCTTTCTTAGTTTTTATTTTGAGAAGTTCTGTTGTTTTTTTATTTGTAGCACTATCTTTAAAATAAGAACCACACATTTTACCATATTATAAACATAATGCATGTACATCAAGTTTGTCTTGCATGACATTTTTCTATCAACCAGCTGAAATTTTAAGATCATTTAAGTTTTCTAAAGACTGTCTTAAGTAATATGGAAAAGCATTTGAAGCACATTTACATGGAGATTTTTCCAACTGTCATTTTGATATAATTTATGAATTATTAATATATTTCCTTTTCTGGTTTGACTGAAATTTGAAACTTTAATTTTAAATTTCTTCTGGCATTCCCTAGAAAATAATGGACTTGATGCACAGGAAGGGACATCTATTGAAATGGTCTGTAGACATGGCTTTCAGACTGTCATGACTTACATTGTATCTACTTTTCCTCAGCAATCACAGTTCTGTGAAAGGAATGGAGTTTTGTCCCTGTAAATTGCAAGGAAGCCTAAGTGTACCCATATACAGGTCTACATGGGCACTGAGGAAGTTCATCCCTTATGCTAATAGGGATGAACTTCTTTAATTGTATCATCTCCTATCATTTCATTGAGACATGTTCAAAGAATACTCCTTCTTCTCACCTTAATTCTTAACCTCTAGCTTCAAGATTCCACTATGTGAAGGAATTTGAGTCACAACGTAAAAGAGAATAGTTTGGAAATAAGAGATTCCTGTTTGCAGAGCCCTTCTCTATGCCCTATAGCTGGTGAGCCAGGGAGTCTTCTGAGAAGATTCAGGGAGAAAAAGTGCTTTTTATAGAAGAGTTTGGGTACAGGTCTCCTGTGCACCAGGTACTTAGATCATTAAGAACAGATACAGCTGATGTAGGGCAGAGATATAGTTTGTGGGGAAGAGCTGTTCCCAGTGCAGAGATGTAGATAAGCAGTTATATAGTGGAAAGTCTGCAAGATTTTGAGACCGCTCATATCAGGTTTCATTTTCTAGATGAGGCTTATCTACATTGCTCAACATTTCACCCCCTGTCTGCTTGAGGGTGCAAGTCCTTGTATGTGATCCTTGGAATTACTTTTAACTCCATTCCTTTTCTACCTGTATGCCATTGCTTTAGCACTTGTTCAGTTTCACGTATACAGCAGTTTTCAGGTTCCAGTATAGTGTTAAACTCACAGTAGTTAGCAGCTAGTTTTCAACATCTTTGCACAGTTTCACTGTCCTACTAGACAGACCCCTGTGTTGTGGTCATGTGCAGGTGAGTTCAATGACCACTGAAGTTTTGCCCATACTAGAAAAAGCTTGCAAAGTTGACAACCTGAAATAGATGCACACTATGTGGTCAGTATTTTTCTAGCAATAGATGTTAAGAAATTTATATGTCTTAACTGCTAAGAAATCTCAAAGGTGAAAGATATTTTCTTGCTTTCCTGAAAAGAACTTGAGAAGTACAGCTTTAAAATTTCTCAGTCATTCAAACATGCAGGTGGCAATGGCAATGTTTTTTTTTTAAATTCCAGAAATAAACACCATTGTAGATAGCTGGAAAAGGCTGTCAGTTCCTATCAGTGAGTGTCAAGAACAGTTTCTGCAGCACCCTATTGTAACTCATAACTTAAAGCAGATTATGTATTCTTACAGCACTGGTTACACTAAACACAATACTTCACTGGGAGTTTTGTTTGTCCAAAAGACACATGCAACAATTATAGCAAATCCATTTCAGGCATATTTGACCTCTTTTTCCTCTTTCTTTTTCTCCACAAAGTTCATCATATGCCACCTCCCTGCCCCCATTTATTCCAAGCTGCTCTGCATACCAGTACAACAGCTTCCCATAGATGGTGTGACTGTTCTATCTGGATAGATTTTGCTTTTTCCCATGTACCTGAGTGTCTACTTAGGGTAAGTCAGTTGCTCAAATGATGGATCTCATAGCTCCATGACAGCACAAAACCTTCTCTTTTTCATAACCCCCCCCCCTGCAAACTCATCAAATGTAATTGTTCTGTGGAAACCTTTAAATTCCTGAGAATCATTTGGGCAGCAGTGTCCTATCCCTTTCACCATACTCCCTTTTGTTTTTTGATGGTCAGGCAGGTCTGACAATTTTTCTCCAGCACTACAGAAAACTCTTGGGTTTAAATCATAAAGTCATATGGTAGAGCTGTGAATTCTTACTGTTACAATTTACTGAAGAATCCAGGATGTGCTTGTTTCAACAGATTGATAGATTTTTAGTCAGTTTCAAAGGCTTGTTATCTTTGAAGTTACTGTCAACAGCAAAGACAACTGTAGCTGTTTCAATTAAGAGGTATCCTTGATTTATGCTTTAAGTTCATGTTAAAAATGATGCCTGAAAAATTCAAAGGGAAGGTACTACATGATGATTTTCCATGAAATTCAACAGAAAATACAAGGGTTCATTTAACACATCCAACAAAGCTTGCACAGTAATGGTGGTTTCCATTAAAAGACTACTTCTCAATGCTGGTTGTTCTGTTATGCTTACTACTCTAGAGCTTCAGAAAAATGTGTGAAAATGCAACCAGTACAGCAAAAAACATTATTGCAATATTAACTCTGATATTCATAAGCTCTCACAGAAATTTCTCTTGGGTTTTGTGTATCGATTTAGTCTTTCATAGAGATTTTGTTCTACTAACAAAGGTGCTTTGCTGTGTGAAACGAAGGGATTAAGGAACATTCTTTAATCAACTGAAATGCACAAAAGAAAATAATCACTATCGATAAGGAGGGTGTTACCTTAACTACATTTATGGCTTGTTTTCTGATGGCCAGTAGGAGACATACCCTAGATCTGTGCTGCTGTTATGGTGCTATTTAGTGGATTATGCTTTTTTGTAAAGTAAGCAAGTTTTTAATTCACTGCATATACCATTTAAGAATACATTTCCTACAAGCACTAAAGTGCTTAAAATTATAGAAATTGATAGAATATGCTTAGGTTCAGCAACATTTTTAGGCAAATAAATAAGTAAAATCAGTTATATGGATATAAAGCAAGCAAATTACTTTTTTTTTCCTAGACTATTCAAATCAGGCAGCAAGAAGGGACTAACACAAATTATTCATGTGCAATTTCTATTTGCCTGCACTGCTACCTGGTAGTAGCAATTCTTTTTGACTTAAGAAGCTTTCAAAAATTATGTGCTAAAAGAGACTCTGTGGCACTTAGTGAATGCCCAATGAAAAAATGTCTTACAAGCATATGTACCTCTTCAAAATGGTGTACGGAGTTGCCAGCAAAGATGAGGGAATTCTTGTACTCCGAAATAAAACGTGTCCGGATGTACAGCCAAATTCCTTTACACGTATATTATCTCCAGCATGTACGGGGCTTGACTTTTCATGAATTGTTTACAAAGAGAAACAGAGTAACTGCACACACAAGCTTGAAGGTACTTGTATGATTTCTATTAATAGTTATATGATGCTCTTTGTTGGCATTACGTGCACATATGTGCTCTTTATATTTGCTACCTAAGGGGCCAGACTCTGACACCTTTGCAAGTTGAAAGACGAGCACTATTTGCAGTGTGAGGTGCTAATTACTTATTTTGTTAACTTTGCTGGAAATATGAGTGACAGAATCTGAAAGAATGTTCTGATTCAGGAAAAAATTTGCATATATTTCATTTCAAGCATGTGTTGAATCCTATTCGCTTTAATTAGAATATCTATACACTAAAAATAAAGTGTATGTATAAGTTGCTTGTTAAATTGAGTCCTGCATAACTGTTTCTCAATCTATTTTGCAAGTCACATCAATTCTTATAGTTCAGTTCTTTGATAATCTACTAGCTACTCTATAATTGAAAAACTTACATTGTTTGGAATATAATGTAACACATTTAAAAATATTTTGTTTATAATGTTACTGTACATTATGATTTAAATAGTAGAAAAATTAAATTTCTCTTATCCCACAATCTACAGGAGGAATCTCTAGGTGATGCAATATCTGCATTCCAAAAAAATAGCTTCTTTTTATTTTATTTATTTTTTCAAGACATTTTATTCAAAATAATTTGTCTGCTATTGTGCTCAGGCATGTGCCTGATCTTTTTGTCTTTGTTTCTTACAAGCTGCTCTGCCTTTAACAGACCATTTAGTGAGAGCAGTGGTATGAGACACTGTCTGCATTTTCCATGCAGTTGGCAGAGGTTTTTACATTTTGTATGTTACTGTCTGTGCGGTGAGATAGCACAAGAGAGCCCTTTGTTGGGCTCTCAGTTGAGCTGTTCATACATACTGACTCAACAAAGTACCACTTCTTCTGCTGGTGTTCCTCTGCTAAGTACTCTGTCCCCAAAACTGAGGGAAATATGGCTGTTATGCAGCCCTAAATACATTGAAGGTGAAGCTGTAACAAAGTTCATATTACTTTCTGTTAGTAGTCTAAACAAAAGATACAGGCCAGAGTTTTCAAAATAATTGAGACATAATTTTATTTTCTATTAGTGGAAAGTAGCACCTCCCAGGGAATTCCTGAGGAAGTTTGACAGCTTTTCAATCCCCACTGAAAGAAAAGGGATCAAATGTGCCCTTGGACCCCAGGATGCAACAGCCTGTTGTTAAACCCATCCTCCACCATCCAACAAGGACTTTCTCAAACTGTCTGTGTTTTCTGTGTCACAAAGCAGTGTGGGGTTTGTGTACTGTTCATCATTCGTGCTGTGTAAATCTCTGCTCCAGCCCACCCTGCTGCAGCATGAGGAACCCTTTTCTGCCTTCAGATGTTCCCATATGCTTTATGGTACTGCTGTATCTTAGCAGCTTACCAGGAATATGTCTGACAATCAATACCAAAACAAGAGGAAAAAAAAAAAAGACGAAATGAGAAAATTAACAGTTGCAGCAAATTCTTCTACTTCCAGTCATTTAAGGACAAATTATAATTTTCTTTTGCATTTTTGCAATTTACAGCATTGCTAATCTACACTAGACACAAATCTTTCAATACACAATCATATAGCTATGCTTCTGGGAACAGGCCTTATTTTTTTAAATAGTTTTAGATAACTACAATATTCTGGTTACACTCAGTACTGAAGCTTTTTAAAACAGTGCATCAAATGGCTGGCTGATCTCCCTTTTCCTCAAACTCCTCCTTATGATGAATGTTGCTGCTTCAGGAGTTCGACAGAATGTCCCATAGCTAGGCACAGGGAGTTTGAATGCAATTTTTGGAAAAGTTAGGACAGCACAATGATAAATTTCGAACCATGCAGATGTAATACATGTGATATGCAGACATCTATGAGCTGGCCATGTGAATTTCTTTAAATACCCCTATCTGGATAACCTTTCTGAATTACTAAACTGAATGCTTCCTTGGTGTTAGGGTAAATTATTTTCAAAAAAAATTCAGAATATTCTGTACTTGATACAGCAAAAGGGCATTTGAGGTAATTGTTTTAAAAAAAATTAAGATAAAAAAGTTTCTTGGTAAACTGAAAGTACATTTAACTTTATATTCAACAACATGTGTTTTTCTAGTACATTCCCCTTTTAGATTGACCTTTTCCCTTCTGTTAATTTCTTGCTGCCAGGCGTATACATTTTAATAACATATTTCCATTTGTTGACTATCAAGCAGTAAATAAGTACAAAAGAGTTAATATATTTGTAGACTAATTAAGCTTTCCCTAGCTCTGCACATTTTGATGATAATTTTTCTTAAAATAAGCGTGTTTTGCTGTTTGAGTTTATTCAAAGTCCCTATCTTTGGCATTTGGAAATTAACCTTACACTGTCACAAAACACACGGTAAAAATCTTTTGCAGCTGAAGGTGTGATAATTATGTGCATCCTATGTAGCAGAAAAGACAAGAGTAGATATTTTACACAGTGAGATAATTTGCAACAGGTGACCATATTCATTCATCAAAAGTTTACTGTAAGCATTAACTAGTGTAACACAAGAACCTGTGGAGCAGACAAAGAATAATTACACCTGTGCTCACACAGTAATGTTTGTGTTCCAAACAAATTATATTTGCTTCAGTTTAAATGATGCATAAGTCTGATAAGTGCAGATGAACGTGTGTTCAGGATGAGTGAGCACACTTGTTTGAATGTCATATTTATCCCTGTATTTTGTCAGAAAATTAACTTCTTTGGAGTTTGTGCTTGAGCTGAGCATATGGTTGTTGATCTCTGGAGATGACAGCCTATCTGAGCAATAGCTCCTTATGGCTTGAGCTCTCCTCTGCTGGCAGATGCTTTGGGCTTTTCTACAATTAAGTGGAGATCATCACTGTTTTCTTTGAGCACTGCTGTGCCTTGTACTCTGAAGTGTTTTGTTAATCACTGTCTGCCTTCGACAGAAGCTGCCAAAGCTCTCATTAAGTTTGAATTTTGAGATGTCATGCTCGAATGATGGAATTTCATCCCTTTTCTGGATGAATGGAATTGGCTATGGAAAGGTGCCAACAAAAAATCATGACACTGAAGTATATCTGCTTTGTGTTTCACTGCTGAAACAAAAGAGAGAGAAGGGGGAAAAGAAAACTTTCTTTCTGTTTCTCTCAGACCCAGAGCAAAGACTGGCTTGTGTGGTTTCCTGGAAGGTAATAATCATAAGGTCTTCACCTTATCATCTGTAGGGTTTATGTTGCTACTTTCCATGAACAACCTGTCACTGCCTTGTTCTCAACTGTGAACCTTAAACCACCTTCTCGAAAATGTTTTGATGAATGCCACTTACTGTGCCACCAGCAAATATAGTTTAAGATGCTCAGTGACAATAAATTTTTTTAAAAAAATTAAGAATCAATATTTAGTTTGAAGCAGGAGCTCCAGTGACATTATGATGAACTATAACAGGAGCACAAACTAATGTTACATTTATCCTTCAAGAAACATTTCTTGCACACCTGCAAGCAAAAACCAAAATGCATCTGTTGGCTGGTTAGTGACTTGTGTCAGGAAGCTGTGTTTGAATAATAGTATGAAAAGACATTGTCCATTTCTCTTGGTGGATTTAAATGTTTCAGCTGTAATAACAAAAGTGAGATTGGAATAATTTCTGTCACATTCTTTATAGCAACTCATGAAGGCAAAATTCATGGATTTCACACATAGAGCAGCTCTCTGCTGTTGAACTAACAGTTTTTGTCCTAATGACAGTAACAGTTATAAATGTGCTGTTCAACCCATGAGTATAATGCCATTTGTATGTTCTTGATTTGATCCGCTTTGGCTCTCTGTGAAATTCTGAATGTATGAATACCTCCCAGTTGAGGACATTCCTATGGGATGGTGGTTGCTGTAAAATAAAAATGTGCAAAAAGAAGGATCTTGTACAGAAACCAAAGGCAACATCTTCCCACTTAAACTTGACATTTTTGAGGTTTTCATGCTTTTGAAGAATATGCTCAAACACCACACAAATATATGATGTATGATTTCTATTTTGTAACATTTTGTCTGGAGAAATACCTTCATGTTATTCCTTTATTCTTCTTGGACACCTCCTAATCTAGCAAAAGTATCTGATACCTAACAGATATGAATCACAGAATGGTTAGAGCCTGCAGAGGCCCCTGAAGACCCTTGATGCCAACCCTCTTACTCAAAATAGGGTCAGCTACAGCAGGTTGCTGAGGATTGTATCCAGTCAGGTTTTGATCAGCTCCTGGTGACTCCAAAGCCTCTCTGGACAACTTGTCTTAATGTTGGATTACCTCTAGAGCAGAAAAATATTCTCCTATGTTCAAATGGAACTTCCTGTCCTTCAGTCTGAGCCCATTGACCCTTGTCCTGTCACTGGGCATCGCTGGCTTTGTCGCTTTCCTCTGTATTCCATCAGGTATTTGTGAATAGTGACAAGATCCCCATGCACCCTCTCCTGTCTCGAAACAGTTACAGCTCTCACAGTCTCTCCTTGTATGAAAGATGTTCTTGTGCCTTAGTTATCTTTGCGTCCCTTGTCTGGATTTACTCCAATATGTCCATTTCTTTCCAGTACTGGAAAGCCAACACCTGTACAAAAGCCAAAAAGGCCAAAAGCATTCTATTTCACCACTGCTGACCAGAGAGAAAGATTCAACTCCTTCAGCCTGTTGGTGACTCTTTGCCCAATGTGGCACAGGAGGCTACTGGTGTTTGCTGTGAGGGCTCATTGATGGCTCATGATAATTTTGAGTCTATCAGGTCAGTCAAGCATCATTTCTTCTTTATGAATCCTTGCCAACCACTCCTAATTAGCTTCACATCCTTAACATGTTCAGAAATTACCCTGCATGAGGGTATTCTCACTAACCTTCCCTGGAGTCAAGATGAGACTGATGAAACTTTATCTCCTTTAGTCTTTCTTTCACCATACTTGAAGATAGGGTTGACTTTTACCTCCTTTCTTAGGGAGGAAATCTTCCCCAGTTACATTGATACTTTAGAGATGTTTTGGAGTGGCCTGACAATGACATCGTCTGGCTTCCTCAGTGCTAGTGGTGGCAAACAATGAAAGTAAAAGCTTTCTGAAATATATAAGAAAACCACAAAATTTTAAAAATATGTAAGACTTCACGTGACTGCCCATATTGACTTACAGAATATAATTAAGAAGATGAATGTGAGTGTATTTCTTCTGGAGAAAGCAGGCTTTCCAAAACTGCAAAATTTTTAGTGAAGACTGTTCTTTCATTAAATTAATAAACTTGAATTTTTGACCCTTTCTCAGTTTAGAGAAAAATTTAGGAGGAAAACATTCTGGAATTAGTATTTCCTCTAAAAACATGTTTCCAACAATCCCTGTCTGCCAATTGGAGATTAACAGTGGATGAAAGTGATAAAACACAACCTTTTATGGACAGAGTGCCCACATGGCATGAAAAAAAAAATGCTAGATATTGAATTGTCCAACCTTACCCCCCATACCAACACAAACCACATGGGAACAAAAAAAAATGGCCCAAAATGCCAGGGAAAGGAAAAAAACCACAATGGCCGCAATGTCGTGGGGAGGAAACAAATAATGGCAATGCCTCGTCTCTCAGGGAAGGGAAAAAAACCAAAGGGTTCATGCAGCAGATCGGGCAAAACCTGGTGAATCTCTGGTGTGGGTCCCCTCTTGACAGCACATGAAGCTGGTGGATTTGGTGTCCTTTCTCTTGTTGGTTCAGCTTTTCTGAGGTCTGTGGCCAGGACAATGCGGCCCCTCGCCATCCCACCAATCCCAGGCTGATTTGTGTCCCGTCGATTTGTCCTCTCTGATATCAGACCAAAACCAAACCAAACAGTCCACTTCAGAAAAAGGCCACCAAAGGATTGATGTTGCAGTCTCCAATGGCAGGGAAAGGAAAAATCCTTCTTGCCTATGCTAACAAAAACCAAGCTGTCTGAGCAAACAAAGAGAGCCCAGTCCACCCAGCACCATGGACACCTGGGGAGTGAGGCTTTGAAAAAGCCCGTGCAAGAGCCCCAAGGCTCCCTCCTCCCCTGGGCCCGCCTTAAAGCTACAGCAGCCTTTTCTGGGCATAGAGCAGATGATCAGGGAATAGAAAACCACCCCAAGACAGAGACCCTAGGCATTCCATGCTGCAGAAATCCTGAAAAAATAGCTTTGTTGGGATGAAATCAGTCACGGTACATTGAGGTATGTAAAGGCCATCTTTGATGTTCTATTCAGATATATTTTGTTGTTATGAGAAGAAAAGAGATCTATACAAGCAAAAGCTATTCTCTTTAAATAGTCCTATTTAAATGTGTAAGCCTATTAATGAATCCTTGTAATTTCAGTAATATCTTGGGTAATAAGTTTACAATTCTTCTTTGTAGGGTTTGTTTGTTTATTTATTTGTTTTATTTTAATAAAGTATATTCAATTTTTTCTAAATATTTGGCAGATATGGACTTTCAGGTTCTTAGCCTTTTTTATGGAAATATAAAAAGTACCTGATATTCAGTCAGCACTGTCAGGTTTAAATGTGGAGAGATCAGCTTTTTCTTGTTGCTTCTTTCTTGTGCCCCAGAAGGTCTTGGAAGAAAATATGTGAGATAATGGGGAGCTTTGCTTCCTGAGGAACAGTGGTCAGATTTCTCCCTCACAAGAATGATAAGATGATTGCAGCTAAACATCCCTCTAGGATATATTTTGTATAAATAAGTTGTGCCTGATTGTTTTTTCCATACGGTTGAATGAGATGATGGTTGAATGAGATGATGTTTGGGTTTTCTATGCTCATATTTCCCTAACTTTGTGGTTTCTTGCTTTCCTGAGACTTGATGGCTTGCTTACTTGCCCTTATGATATTGTGTTTGTATAAATAATTTCTACATCAATTCTATACAGTGAGAAGTCTTCAGCTTAACAGCGTTTTTGACACATACGTTGTGTTAGTGAAAAAGGGAAGTTTACTACATTTTGGTCTTAGGTTAAAACTAGAATGGCTTAAGTGTGCATATTTTGAAAAAATGAATAATCTTAACTCTTATAATAAGGATATTAAATTTGATGTAATGTTATTGCTGAGACAATATTTTTATTATGTAAGACCAGAATTAGAAATTTAAGATTTTTTTTCAATTTCTAAGATGTAAACAATATCATGTTAGATACAGGGCTGGATCTTAGCTCAGTTGTATTTGGAAACAGTAAAGTAATAAGTCTCTTCAAGAAAGGGTGGTGTTAGGTACAGAGATATGATGCAACCATTGTGATGGCAACAACAGAAGTGTCAGGTATTACACAACTCTTGTGAGAACTATGGCTGAATTAGAACTAGTAGAAGGAATATGACTTAATGAGAGATCTGGAGCAATAGGAATGAAGTTGTTCTGTTAACTGATGTTATTAAAGCTATATATACAAAAATAACAACCCTGAAGCCACTGAACTTGCCAGCTTATGGAAACGAAATTACATAAACATCAAAAGCATAATGAATCTTGTTAGTTCAGTGAAAATCTATTTATTGACATCTGTAATGGCTGGATTGTGCTCATGCAAAATAAAACAAATCCTCAAAATATCCAGGTAGCTGCAGCTTTCAGGAGGACTACGCTTTGTTTCTGTTTTCTCTATTAAAAATCATAGAATCCTAGCATGGTTTGAGTTGGAAGGGACCTTAGACATTATATAGTTTCAAACCCCTTGCCATGGGCGGGAAAACCCACCAACCTGGCCTTGAACATTTCCAGGGATGCGACATCCACAGCTTCTCTGGGCTACCTGTACCAGTGCCTCACCACTCTCACAGTAAAGAATTTCTTCCTAATGTCTGACGTAAACCTGTCCTCTGTCAATTTGAAGCAATCACCTCTTGTCCTATCACTCATGCCCTTTTCAAAATTCCCGCTTCAACTTTCTTATAGTCCCTTTAGGTACTGGAATGTGCTTTAAGGTTTCCCTGCACCCTTCTCTTCTCCAGGCTGACCAACCCTGACTCCCTCAGCCTGTCTCCATACCAGAGGTGCTCCTTCATGGCCCTTCTCTAGATTCAGTCCAGCAGGTAAATGTATGGATGCATAAATATGGATATCTGTATATATAGTTCTCTCTTGTAGAAGGATCTGTAATGGCACACACAGACAGAAATAATATCAAGGTATCATTTTGAATTGTTCCAGGTTTTCGGTTGTTCGGCGTCTCCTCCACATGAAATCAAGAACCTGGCTCTTGGTAAATGCATAAAGCAGTACAACAGCTCTGAGCATCAGCTCTTCACCCTTGACAGAGTTTTCACCTGCATAAGAGAATGGTTGTAACACCACGTAGAAGTGAATTTGCTTGATTCTTTCACTATTAGATGAGGACTCCTGTATAATGTAAGCATAGCTGCAAGTGCTGCCCAAATAACATGTTACAGGAATCACAGATGCCCTGTTCAAGCAGGGTCATCCTAGAGCACATGGCACAGGAGTACATCCAGAGAGTTCTTGTACATTTCCAGCAAGGGTCATTTGCACAGGAAAGTTCTTCCTCGTATTCAGATGGATCTTCTGGAGCATTAGTTTATGCCCAAAGAAGTCACTATGAAAAATAATGTTTTGAAACACATTATTAGAAATCCTTAGAAATTCTACTTTTAAAGAAATGTAAAATTTTAGAAAAGTGTAAGATAAACACAAAATGGTGTTGATTGTAGAAGCTGTCTTATTAAGACCAGGAATAAATGTGTAAGAATAGGGAGCAGTTTAGTACTGCAGTGCATGTGAATCATATCTGATCATCAGCCTATGAAAGAAGGTAAAATTAATGGTAGTTATGAAAGGGTAAAAAACTTGCATATGGGCAGTTGTCTTGGTATAATTCCATCCTGAAGGTACCCCACAGAAACTTGTTGGTGTGACCATTTGCATCACCTAGTTTCTCTGCACAACCTTGCCTCTCTTTTGCAAGGCAGTGTAATTTGAAATCTGGAAGCCTTTGCTGCCCAAGGGAGTTCTCCTTGTGAAAGCCATTCCTCAGGCTGCACATGGTCCAGAAAAGCTGTCATACTTAACATTTGAAGTGCTGTGTGACTGTCTTTATGCAGTGGGTAGAAATTGTCTCAAAACGGCATCATGTTGGGAAATCCATACTTTCTCAATTCAAAGGGAATTCCAGTGTTGATGGTAAGATGCTCTTAGGCAATATTCCATAGTTCAGAAGTATGACTAATGAAGGGGATAATAAGAACTGGTAACAGTTACAAATGTAAACAATGTCCTTTAGAATAGAATATGTCCCATTTTCTAGTTTATTTGTATGTATCTCAGAAAGCAGAACTCAATCTGTTTCCCAAAATGTTATGCCAAAGTGATTGAGTATTCTCCATCATGAAAATATTGTCCAAATGAAAATATTTTCATCTCAGAAGTGAAAATATCAATGAGGAGGCTTTTCTTTCAGACATAAGATACTTTAAAGTCCAGACCATCCTGTAATTGAAGGTTGATTAAAGGTTTTATTAAATGCATTATGCAAAGGTACATGTGAAATGTTCAGCTCATGTAAATCAATTTTATTTTATTGCCTCTAGTGCAGCATCACTATTTTTGCTGGTAGGAGCACTGCCTCACATATTTTGGATAAACCCCACAACGCATTTCCACTAAATAAAATCTGTGTATCCTCCCATGATGCACAATCCTGCACGTGTATATTCAATACTACTTAAAGAAACTGTGTTCTTAAAAGTGCCAGCTTAGCACAATGGGATGCAAAAGCCAGACTCTGTGTGAATAGTCAAAAATGCATATACATGCAAGGTGACAGGTCTGACGCTAGCTTTTGAAATCTGATGCTTTCAGGTGTGTAAAATGGAAACGATTTTCCTCCATTTATTAGCACCATGTGAGAGAAGGAATAAAAAAACCCAGGCATAAAATGCTGATCCAAAACATGAGAAGGGGCTTGCAGCAGCTTTTGCCACGTGGCATATGTGTCTTTGAAGTGTGAGGCAGGCATGTCACACACCTTTCTTTGAACTGAGATTTTGCAGAAGGTAGTGGTGACATGGCACAGCTTGGTGGCTTTCCACCGCTGTAGCTGCAGGTATGTGACATGCCTGTTCCTCCACCGACGTGTCACACAGCTCTACGCATTCCCACTGTCTTTGTTTTTGGAGCACAGCCTCTGACAACAAACACAATTGATGAGCAGAGACAGCACAGAGATAATATATGTAATATGTGACATTAGGGTGTCCAAATCCATGTTGCAGGCTTTCATATTATGAGATAGGATGTTTTACCTTGAGCAGAGGAATGCATTTTATTTATTAGTTCCAGGTGTGTCTGTGCCATCTGTCGTTATCATACATGTCAAGAGATATGTCCTTTGCAAAATATGGTTCCTGCTTGAGGCAAAGAACACAACTTCAGGTAACAAAATAACCAGGAAGCTTATTTTTGTAAATTGTGTGAATCAAACATTTTCCAGTTGAATACACTTCATATATAGGCACCAATATACTCACTATTATTTATTAAAGCTCTGTTGCATGTGTTTGCTAGTTCTTTTCACAGATTTTCATTGGTTTCATCTACTTAATTGTGGAAGAAAATAAATTATAAATGTTGCGTAGCCCTCAGCAAAAGGAGAAGAATCCTTTGACTTTGGAAGTGGTAAAAGGTTTCTAAGGAAGAAAGTACACTTTAACTAAAAAGCAGACTACTAGGTTTTTAATTATCTTTGTAATACTATTTTGGATATGCTCGCAACATTTACCTTAGAGTAATTGCCATTATTTGATCTAATGTACAATGATTAATACAGAGATAATTATCAGACTAGTAGAATGCGTGGTTTAGAGAGAACCATTTCATTAATAGTGGTTGGAGACAGCTATTTCAATATTTCACATACTAATCTCTGTAATTTTTTCTGTTAAAATTTAAACCAAAATAAAGAGTTGTGTGTGTGGCTTAGTACAAAATGAGGATACACTTCTTTTTTTCACATATGTTCCTAAAGCATACATATATAAAAAATCTTATCCTAAATAAACCATTTGTGCTGAAGTAAATGTGTTACTTTCTTTTAAATTATTTATCTGAGAAGAATTTCTTCCTTTTTTTTTGCTTAGTTTGTATTGCATATCCTAAATACTGTCTTCTAATAATTTATCTGTCACCTTTCCAATTATTTCTGTTTACTTTAACTGAAGTCACAAAGGATATTAATATGCTTTTGAAACTGGTAAAATATGCACATTGATGAAAAGCACATATTTTTTTAAAGCACCTGTAAGTCTTTGAACTCTATTTGGGGGTTGGGGAGGGTGAAAATAGAAGACACTACATTCTTTTGTTTCTAGGGGTGGAAAGAGAGTGCAGAAAATTGCTTATTGTTTGTATTATGAAGATTATATTCTAGTCATTTATCTGTGGCAGTGCAAAGCAGATGCTGTGTGCTGGTAGTGGCCTCCATCTTCTGTTGGAAAGAAGATAACCTTGCCTGGCTGAGAACTGAAGCCATGTCTTGTTCCTCCAACCAACAAATCTCCAAACTCAGGAAAAGTGTGACGAAAATCATGTATAGGCCGTGTGCAGGCACTGTGCTTTCCCATTTTCTGACCAACACAGCTTGGAATAGGTATGGGTTGTTTTAGGGGGTGTCCTGTCCATTTCCCACATAAACACAAGTTCCTTTTTCGGTATTTGTGTTGATGCTGAATGTATGGTCAGCTGGACCAGGGATCATGCATCTTAAAATTAGTAGTTTTACATTTGTTTTTATTCACTCACTTCTTGGAATCATCTTCTTCTTGCCATGGTCAAGACATGACAGAAGCATGAATGACATAAAAAGAAATTTATCAACCAAATTTTGAATAAGTATACAAACTAGGGGTAAGTGAATGAAATTAGCAGCTAACACCTAAAAAACCAAAACCAAAGGTGGAATACATTTTCAGTACAGCATTTGATGAAACTTTTTTTCCCAAATTATAAAGCAATAGCACAAATTAATGAAAGAATGTTTCATTAAAGGCTGTTAAGCACACTGACAATTCTGTCTCTGGTATTCCCAATGCTGAAACTTCCATGGGAGTTTGCTGAAGGAAATATTGTGTGCTTTCCCTTCTTCCTCAGACACCTGTTTTTCATCACTGGATAGTGGTCTGGATGGAACTCCTAGTTTGACCCATTTTTATGTACTTAGCTGTAGAGATTTTTCACAGTTATTTACCAATATAGTTCAACTTGTGAGCTAGAAACTCCAGAAGGTCATTTTTTCCCAGTCACAACTGAGTTCTTGTCTTCTGTGCTGGGAGTTGCTGATATGGGTGTCATTCCAGGACATTTGTGATAGTAATTTCATACTGTGAACTTCTTGATCAGAGAATTAAATTGTGACTATAATCTTAGCATATCTGAAAGACTATGAGAAAGGTAATCTTAATTTAAAAAAATAAAATCAAATATAACACTGTATTCAGACTCCTAAATCTAAAAATAATAAAGAAAGGGGGTAAAATGAGGAAAATGTTTTTTATGCATACATACAGATATACATACCCTCTTTCTTTCATAATGTTTCCAAATGTTCTGCTGATACACATCACTTTTTATATTATCATGTGCAAAGGAAAATATATGCAGATTATTACCGAGGAAACAAGCATTTTAATATATCAAAAATTTAGGGCTGAGTTTGAATTTTGGATGGAACATCTTGTTTTCAGCTATTTTTGTATTGAGCAATTTAAAATCAGCTAAAACTTTGAGGACTAATATTTCCTAAATTAAGAGCAATTTCTCTTCTTCTCCCCCTGCTCCAATTCATGAGCTACATGTTAGTCCGTTGTCTACATTAATAGATTAAAAATCTTGTCCTTCATAGTAAAATCTTTGCAATTATTGCAGCATTCATTTGATGCGATTGCTCAGTAAGAAACAAGACAAAACTTGACTCCCATATTTACATGTTGTATCTTTAAGAAAGGAATGTTGTCTAAAAATTCTGAAATTACAAAATTCTACTAGACTCTTTTAGGTTTGAAATCAGACTGTGTATATTTGCCCTTGTAACAAAAGTGCTCTGTAATTTGAGCCAATTTTATAACCTGGAAGTGTTTTACTACTTGTGTTCAAAACCTGAACTGAGTTCTTACATGAAGTGACTTTCATCCTTATGCTTGGTTTACAGTGGAGTAGAGTACAACACAGTGTGTAAAAACTGTGGTAGTCATGTAGAAAAATAATTTCTATATAAGCTGTAGAAAGTTGATAAACAATTAATGTCCCATTACTTTGCCATGTTGAGTATATACAAAGGATTTAAAATGGATTAGCTAAGGACTCAGTGACATTAAAAATCTTTCTTACCTAAATGATTCTATGTAGTTTATGTTACAATATTACTGGAAGAATCATTTTCATATGTGCAACTTCTCAGTGCCAGTGATGGCTTCAGAAAACACATCAGCTGAGTCTTCCTCTGTCTCCACATAATTAAGTTAATAGTCTCAAAGGGATCCTCATCAAATCCATGTTCTTGAACCATATTTTCTGTTTATGGATTTTTTCCTATAAATACATACATTATTTATTTGCACACCCTATAGAGGCAAAAAAAAAATCCCACAGATTATTCAGTGGCACATGTGAGAATGAGTGTATTATGACTAATACTACTCATGATGGGCTGTTTTAAGTACAGTTAGTAAAATCAGGAAGTATTCTTCTGATACTGCATGAGCAGTTTGCTGTACATGTGAGTTATCTGCTACATTAAGTGCTTAAAGATTGAATGAGCATTTAGTAAACTACAGCTGAGCGTTATGTATCATTTCATTTAGCTCCTTCTTAGCTAGCTAAGGTAAGTACTTGTGATATCTGGGTACGCATTGCATATAAGTTCCCATTGACTTTTACCTCCCCACCTCCTCTGCCTCCACTTCTCCTTCCCTCCCTACCACCTCGCACCCCAGACTTTCATCCAGAACAGCATATGAGCAAATGCTTTACTTGTTGTTTACTTTTTTGTTTGTTTGCTTGTTTGATTCTTTTTTTTTTTAGCATGGGTCTTGAGCAGGCTTTTGAAGCTTGAGTGTATGATAAAGGTCTTTCTTGAACAAAGATGCTTTTCTAGTTCATCACCTTTAGGGCCATTATCTGATGATGTTTAAGCATATTGCTGCTATTTGCTGTTGAGTAAACCACTAAAATCAGGGTGTAAGTCCTTAATCCTACTAAATATTGAGATTTTCTAAATTCCTTCTGAGTTCTTAGGATTGATATTATCCCACATGCATTACTCTGCATAATCCTAATTTCCTAGAACAAGCATCATTCTGCAGACTGGATAATTGCTTAGGTTCTGACATGGATCAAAAGAATGACAATTTTAGAGTAACCTTCACTCAAAGAATGTGTAATACTATAAATAATATAGAGAGTCTATGTGTGGGATTCATACTACATATAAAAGTTAAATTATATTGGAAGTGAAATCATTCCAATATTCAGGATTTAATTTTCTACTGGAACTGCTAATATTGTTTCAAATGTTTTCTCCTCATATGAAAGGTAAAGGATTCCTATTAATATTTAGTTATGTTTGATTTGTAATTTTCCAAATATGTGCGGGCTCCACACTTTTATCCTCTGTATCTTCAACAGTGTGTGTATGGCTCTCATTGTACATATCAGCACAGATATTTTTAAATGGTTTTTTTTGGCTCATATAGATTTATTTTTGGGGACATTACATACGTATACATGGCTAGCGTAGCATCAAGCAACTAAGTTCTGCAATAGAAGTCCATGCATACATTATTAGTCTAATTGCAGGAAGATTTGAAGCAGAAGAGTGTTAGCTCAGCATAATGAATGTCTGCCAGCCATTTTTTTATAATGACTAGCTGCAGCTCTCATTGTATGTCAAACCTTATGCTGTGCTGTACTGTTAGCTTTCTTGTTTGGCACAATCAAATGATGTAATGTATCCCTAGAAGTCTAGCTGGATCAAAGACATATACAACAGGGTGGTTTTTTTCTGCCAGTAGTATTGTTGCATATTTTGCTAAAATTATAGTGCAAGCGATAACAAATACATGATTACTTATCCTTTATAATGCATTTTTCCTGCTATGCAGTAAAGACATTACACGGATGGACAGCTTTGCTTGCCACAAAAGAAATGTTTAGATATTGAGTAGACCAGCGGGTGTTCAAAAATCCCTTCATAATTGTAATAATGACCTATGCTCATTGACAGAAAGACTCATAGTTAAAAAAGAAAGTGTTTTTCTTTCTGTGTATTAATGAAATGAAATATGCTTCCTTTTTTTTTTTTCCTCCCTGAAAGGTAAGCTAAATCTAAAACAGGAGTTGAAATGCACTTCATTTAAATGCAGTTTAAGAACTCACCATTGCCTATTTCAAGCATTGTGTAAGGCATGGGAAGCTTGCTTATGCTTACTCCTGATGTAAAATCCACAGCAGTGTGAAAGGACAATAGAACTGTATGGTATGTGTATTAACTTTGATGATAAATGCCTTACTCCTTCTTCAGAGGATTATTAAAAGAGTTCTCTGGAGGAACAAAACGGTGGAAGTCACACATTTAATAGCTCAGGTACAAAGAGTCAGATTGTGCCAGTTGGCAAAAGTTAGCAGGAAGCTGTCACAATAAATGGCAGCAGCTGCTCATAGTTCTAAAGAGTATGTCCCAGTCAGAACTGAAAACTGATGGCATCTACATTAATACTACCTTAATGGTCCATCTGCTGCTCCATAGGGTCCCTAGCTGCTGTATGGAGTCATAGGCATTTGACAAGCAGTCTCTGTATGCCAGACACACATTGTGCCAAATGTTTTAGGCTGCTTCGTATCGTTCTGATCTGTCAAACTTTCCTATCATTTATCAGGGAAGGAGTTCTGAAGGATTTTTTTTCTTTTCCTTTTTTTTTTTTTCATATTCCTACACATCACTGGCTTTTAGTATTTGGGGCAGTCAGGAATTTGTGAAGGAAGTTGCTTGTGGTTACTTTTTCTTGGAGGATAACCTCAGCTGCTTGATAATCTGTATGCTATGTTAATAAAGTAGTGTGATAAACCCTGTAGAGAAATCACTAGCTGTTTGCCATATCATTTAAATCTTTTTATTGTAGCAGGTAGAAAATTAAATACAAGTAACCATAAAAGAACTAACAGTGTTTTGACAGGCTCACTAACACTCATTTGCTAAAGAGCAGTTCATTTCTAAATACACAGTTGCATAAATATTTAAAAAAGAGCATTCATACTTATATCCATATGTGCTTAGAAATTATAGCAGTAATGTTAGCAAAAGCTTTATTTAACTGATTATGAAGTTATTCTATAAAAATGTAAAAGCTATTGCTTGTATATTAAGCTATAAGTGAATGCAAACTATTCCATCCCTTAAATGTTTGTCATGTTCTTTCTTAGCATCTTTTGCTCCGTTATATAGGTGTGACTCTAATTTATAGATTATGAATATTATAATATTTAAACTCTACAAATAGAGTTAAAACTGTTTGTAAAAACTCTGCAACAGTATCATCTAAACAAGGAAAAAAAGCAGAGCTGTGCAATTTGTTACATTAAACTAACCACTGCCTTTGGTCATTCTATATCTTGCAAAAAAAAGCAAGTATCATTCTTTATTCTTTGACTGTATCTTGTTCCCGGAAGGCAGTCTATTTCCAGTAAAATTGGAAACTTTTGCAATTTGGTTTTTTGTGGTTGTATAGCTCCAATGGAAACGCACTATTTATTTAAATTTGTTATTTGTGTGAAAATGTTGAAGTTAGCAGAGAAAATAATTCAGAGTATCAGCAATGATCAAGGTATAAATGCTTAAAGAGAGAGATCAGGATGTCAGCAAAAATGTCACCACTACTTTTCGCAGTACATGTTTTGATTTTTTAGCTGGATTCATTCAAATCAGCCAGGTGCTTGAAATTCCATGATACTGCTTTTTTGTTTGCGTTTTTTTTGGGATTGACAGAGCCATGAACTATGGAGAATCAATGAAAAACCCTGATTCAGTTTCTGAGAAGAGCCTCTAGGCTTTTCCCCTTTTTACTTTCCTTCTAGCTAGTCATGGGAAAACTGGTCAACCACAAAAAACACTAAACACTCATTACATTGTACATGGTATCCTAAATATTTTGCATTTTTCCATACTTCAGAATATGATTGCCTAAGGATATTTTCTAAATCAAAAGCTGGCTTGTTCTGCCCTCCCCTGCCTCCACCAATGTATTTTCTACCTGTATCTTCACCTCACTCCATTTCTTCTTTTCATGCTTCAATATAAATCATAGGTTAAATAGCTTCTTACACAGTGGTTATAAATGAGTGTTTAATTGTTGGTAAGACATTATGCAGAGGAAAGTGCGTACCTTGGCATTCAGAGTTGCCTTGTAGCTCCTCAGAAAGTTAAAAGGTAAAAATACATAGATGCAGGCACAAAAGCATAAGTTGCAAACCAAAGGAAATATATCTATAAATAATCCACAGCTTTATTACAATGCATTTATATTTCTGGAAAACTGCCATCAAAAGGCATCACTTCTGATTTCCAAGAAAGTATAAAGCTGGTTTGATTCAGTGGCAGGTGATTTAGATATGGATAATAAATTTTAGGTGTAAGATTCATTAGGTAGGATTCATTAGCTGCTTTTAATTCATCAAAATGAGCATCTCAGGTGGTGAATAAAATCCCAGGGTATGCCTGAGGGTCTTGGTAGCTCTTTGTCTGGCAATGAGCAGTGGCTGGCAGGAATCAGAAAGCCAGCACAAAGTGTGTTGTATCTCAGTCCCAGTGCCTTGGTACCAGGACATCAGCCTGCTACCTGTGCTCTCTCGTAGCCTGCACGGGACAGCTTGGGCAGAAAGGCAGATCCTTGACACTATGGAAACTGAGGAAAATCAGTGTAATTTTTAACATCAGCATAGTGTGGCTTCATGAAAGAAGCTCTGTTATGCCTCCATTAAATAAAGCACTAGAAATTCCCATGACTTTGGGCACAGCTGGGAATGTAAGTGGCCATTCAATAGATGGTAGGGGGCCCTCTCTGGAAAACCAGTCTCCGCTCTCTAGGGCACACAAATAAAGGTGCTCCCTGCCTTATGAGCTCCATCTTCTGACAGCTGGGAGTTTATCTGCTAATAGATCAGAACTTCATAAAATCTGTCTCAATCTCTATCTGATCCTCTACATCTAAAAATGTACTTTAAGATAAATCAGGGACACCGTGTTTACACCTACACACTGTTAAGGATGTAAAGAATGCAGTTGCCTGTCTCAAACACTGTTAAGGCCACAGAAGGCCTTTTCATGAGATAAGCACAGAACAGAGCGACAGGATGACATTATCTTCAAGCTTGGTGTAGGCAAGATCTGGTTAGCAGGGTCCTGGGTAATGCATCCAGACAAAAATTCCTGCTGTGACAAACTGTGTAAAGAAACTAAAACACATATCTCCAGTCAAACAAATTTCATCCCAAATTATGGGACAGATGGCATCTATGACCACCAATGACCATTTAACACTCCCCTGAAATATGATTCCGTGAATACTTGCAACTTGGAATGTATGTTATGCCACCACAGTGGGAAGTTGACATAAGATAAAGGTGTACTATTGTCTGAGTGTAGACCAAAAGGTTAACAAAAGGTTAGCAAAACTTGGGGAGAAGAATGTACCCTGGTAACAGACACAAAGGATGCAGAACTTATGAGCCACAAGGAAAGCCAACTCAGAAAGTGTCAGGGTAAAAGGTCATTCTGGTGGGGGGACACCACAGTCCACTCATCCAAGAAACCCACTGACTCAAAAGAGGAGAAAGACTCAGCATGGGACTAGTTAGCACTAGAGGCAAGGGAATAATTTAACCAAAAGCGTAAGAGAAGTCAATAAGCATTAATTCTGTTGTTTGCTAAATAATAAAAAGTTTTGAATGACCTTGGGATCCCCACCTCTGAGAAGACCATGGTGAAGAAGGACCAAGGGGACACCACTGTATCCAAGCATGGTGATTGTCTTCTGCTTGATCACTCTTTCTCCCTCTCCCCTCCACCCCACCCTCACTTTTTTATTCCTTTCTATCTCCCTACTTCACATTCATTGTTAAATAAAATCTGTATTATTGAATTTGGCATATGGTCTCATTTGCACCTTAATATGGGCAAAGACATCTCTCACTAATTGGATCATTACACCCACACATGTAAGCACCTTTTGGGGATGATATTCCTGGTTTCCTGTTGTACCTATCACTGACCCCATTTTTGAGAATGATTTTGTGTTCTTTTACTGGTGTCCTGCACAGTAGTTGACATTAGAGGGTCCCCCATTACCTCTACCAGCTGTAACCTGTTGCAGTGCTAGGTTTGGTTTAGCAAGCTGCAGCTTTCCCAGAGAGCTCAGCGGGGCTGCTTAGGGCAGAGCGACCATCATCCTCCCGTAGTCCTTTCCGGACAGCCCCGCACTCTTGCTCCGGCCAGCTATCAGCTCTACAACACAGTGACGGCAAAGGAGGCAGAGAAGGGACCCTCATGGCAGCTTCCGAGGACCTTTAATGGTTACATCTCGTCCCGGCAACCCCCAGAGGCAGAGAGACCCTAAGATGCGGGAACAGGGGGGTTTTGTCGGGTTGCAGGGGCGGTACATGGGCAGAGCTGGGGTACAGGAACCAAAAGGAAGAGCCCGAGGGAGTGGCCATGGCTGGGGCAAGGGAAAGTGGGGTGGGGGGAACAATATGGGATAAGAAAAGCAGTGGGTAAACAGACCACCACAGTAACCCAATAAGATGTTTTAGCAACTGCTGCTATAAAAGAACCCTGCAGCACTGGCAAAATGATTTAGAGGAGATGTATGGTGAAAACTGTCCTGAAGAAGATCCAGGGAGGTTAAATAAGGAGTATGCTGAGGAGAGGAATGAAATAAGAAAAGCAAACCTACAAGGTAGAAAAGTGGTTACAAAGAGAGAAAGCATTCGTGATGGCCACTAAAAGTGACGTTGAGAGACTGGATTTACCATCCTTTGCCTTTGAGATTTATGTTCAAGCTTTGCATTCTAAAAAGAATTTCCTCTGCAGCCCAATCCCAAGAAATCCAATCCCAAACCAGTCTGGCTGTGTCACCCATAAGGTTTTCTGCATAAGGATTTCTGTAAACATCCTCTGAGAGCAGGCTGCAAGGCATATCTACAATATCATCACAGAACAGTAAATTTTGGACTATGGGTGAAGAGGCCATGGGGTAACAGGGCTCATTCACATGCAGAGAAGCAGAAAGCACCCATAAGTTGTGTGTATTTGCTATGTCAGGTATCATGCCAAACAGCTGTCTCATGTCAGCTAAGCAAACACCTTCAAAGACATCCTGTGTGTTACAGAATTTAGTGTTGTGCTGCTAGGCTTTCCTGCTGCTAGGCTTTTTTTTTTTTAAGAATAAATTCCTGCTATTCACCTGAGTATTTTATTCCATGATGGAAAAGTTATTTCTTTTAACAGTTGTAGTTTTCAACCTAATTTTCCACTGTTGTCTTTTCCATTGCCTGTTATTGTTTCTTTTTTTTTTCCCCCACCTATTGTTCCAAACTTAGGACTCTTTGCCTAAATGTGCAGCTATCCAAAATGTTTGCAAAGACTTGCTTGTGCATGTAGCACAAACCATAACAGATGGAGGTTCTATGCTTGACATGAGCAAGTCTATGCAGAGATAGCTTGTTATTAAATAAGAAACCAGTGAAACCTTTATACAATCATCTGTGCTTTAAATTTTTATTATTATTATTATTATTATTATTTAGTTCTGCATTTAATCAGATGAAGAAGATTGGAAAGCATTTATCTTCACTTGTCTGGACAAAAGATTAAGTGCTGGGATCAGATGCCCTGCGTACTGACAGGATGGGTAAAGTTCATCTTGTCCCTAAAACTGCAGGTAACAGTCAGTGTTTTTTTCCAGGATGATAAGGAACAGAGCTGCTGTGTGGGGGAATTGCATATTCAAGATGCATTGAGAAACTTGCTCCATATTTTGGTATTGAAGGGACAGAAAATGCCTTGTGTCAGAAAGTAAAACTTTGACAGCATTGTCTTCTGTGTCTAGCTGTTGCTGAAATAGACTTTCTGCTTCAAAAATAACCCAAAATTCTCACATTTCTATATGTTAATTATAGTAATTTGAAGAATGACATATTTAACCAGTAAGTTTGTTGATAAGTGCACTTGTAACCTAAATGTCATGTTAAGTGCAATCAGTTTTAGGGAACTGTGTCCAAGTGAAGGCCTTAAACAGGCTTTGGTTAATGAGTATATAACCCCTATTGACACTGGAAGGTGTTACATTCACAGGAGGGTATCCTACTGTTGAACTATGGCATTAGTATTGGCTTTGTATTCAAGAGGAGTTTTGATATGACTTATTGAACTAAACAGTAACAAGTTCCCAAAAGAGATGCTAAAAGAATTAAATCAGAAAGTTGTAACACTCCAATACATCAAATCTATAGAGGCAGATCAATAAAAGGAGGAAGAACATATACAGTAGAAAAAAGCTATTAAAAGGCACATGGGAAAAAAAAAGTTTTTAATGGTGAAATTTTGACTTAGACTGATAGCTCTTTAATTTGCATAATTCTGCATGCATAGTGTGCAATCTAGTGAGTGAGATGTCTTCATTATATCTGAACTGCATCAGCTAACAAATTGTCAAAATGAATTTTGAATTACTACACACTTTCAGTGATCATCATAAAGTAATATCTTTACAATTTTTCTGTTAGCTGAAGACTGGGAAAAACCCCCAAACTAACAAACAACAAAACACCAGGTTTGATGGATAAAACAAGCTAATCTTGCTGCAAGAATTTTTATGTGTTCTCTCTCACTATCCTCAGCCTTCCTTTTCCCACTTGCTTAACTGATGTTAACTGCATAAGAACTGACAGCAGAGCAATTTGAAACACAGATTGGTGTATCAGCTCAACTGCTATGACTGCTTTTTCTCTAGTACTTCATCTAAAAATAAACAGTCACATATTATTTTGGGGGGGCTTCTGTTCATTAATCAGTACTAGAATTGGGGGATGTCTTCTTTTGCTGATGTATATACATCCATAGCTAAAAATAGCATTTCTATTCACTTGCATATATTCATTTGGGGTCATCATACATTTTTCTAGACAGAATGCGGACTCTGACAGGGAACTTTTGTTGCATATTTGGGACCTGACAGCTAATGATCATGACTGTTGGAATGATAACATTAAGCACAGGGTTCAAATGACAAATATATGCATAAGAAGGGAAGTTTCTTTGTGTCTTCAGCTCCATCATGTCTTTCATCAGGGACTGGGTAAATGTGCTTATAAACTGGCTGACGAGGTCTAGTCTTTGAAGGAGCTTTTCCATCAAGTTTATTTGAATATTTGTATTCTTGCTGTTATAACCTAAAATTGTTCCTAAAAGTGCTGCTGTGATGGCTAGGAAATTTGCTTTCAGCCCAAATTTATTTGTGACCAATTAATCCCGTTTTTATTATTCCTATATTCTTGTACAGGATAAATAATTTTTCCTTCTGTTTTCTCTCCATCTACTCTTGTCTTCTGATTTATGTACAAACCTTTTCCCACTTCCACTTACAAACCTTTTCGTCACTTTCTCCCCTCACTCAAAAATTTTTGTTGTTGTTGCTGTTGTTTTTTTAATTAAGCTTAAAAAACACATAATTGCAACTTTTTCTGAAAGAGGTAATGTCTTTTTCCAGTCATCCTACTAGCTGTTCTCTGCATATGTATCTCTTTGGATTAATCTATCTTGAAATGGATGATGAGAACAATACAAAATAACCCAGATGAAAGCCACCAGTATTTTGAGAAATGATATTAATACTCCCTAGGATCTAACAGGAATACATTTTCGGATTATATTTGGCTTTTTTTCGTGGCTGCTTCAAATTGGTGTCTTAGTTACCCTGTGACCAAGTAGTGCAAAAGAAGAACAGAAGGAGATCTGGTTGCTTCCAGCTGATGAGTTGGTGTATGCTTGGTTTATGCAATTACATAGCCAGCTGCTTGGGATATATCATTTGCAGGAAAATCTGAGAGGAAGAAAAGTATATGCACAGAAGACTGAAATTTGGGCTCAAGTGCAAAATGTGATTATGGGCACCTAAATCATCCAACAGCCAGCCCTGTTGCATGACTGTAACATAGAGAGGGAACATCTGTAAAATGTGGAGGTGAATGTACGTCTGGATTTCAAATCCTCAGTGAATTTTAAAGTATTTAACATAGATTTGTGCATGTTTCTCCTGCTTTAAAGAAAAAAAGTTTGAATAGTCTACATCCACAGTCTGAATAGTACTAATGTAAAGTCTGTGAGAAGTTTTGGATTTGTGTACATCACCCCATGATGTCTATTTTTGATCCACTCTTGTGAAGCTTATTCATGATGCCTATTGAATGATGCTTAACTTCACAGATGAAATGCAGTCAGCAAGCTGAGAGTACACTTAGTGAAGAAATACCTGTTGTGTCCACTACTTTCTTGCACTTCCAAGATGGAGTACTGTGGGGTGTTAGAAAGTATCTACCAATCTATGGTCTTGCAGAGATTAAGGCAAACTTTGGTAATTATACTGTTAAACTGCTTTAATTTATCAGGATTAGGGCTGTGGAAGGTAAATTAATTTATTCAATTAGGAACCAATCTCCTAATTTCTTCTATTACGATTGTGCTATGTTTTGAGGCAGAAAGGAAAACAGTCCTTATGGCTAAATCTATCTTAGTAACTTAAATCTTCTGGAAGGGAGACCAGACAGTGGCCAACAGCTATGATGGAAAGATGCCCAAATTGCACAGCCCTATGCACAGCCTGTTTTGGTCCTCTGCATCAGCATCATCTGTGGGAGATGTAGCCGGCAGGTGCCAAAGCAGTTCTGACCAAAATTTAATAGTACAGGTGCTCATGCTGAAATGCTCAAGAGTGGACATCTGGGTATGAGAAGGGAATGAAAACATTGACAAGAGAAAGCTGGTCCAGACCAGCCCAGACTGCAGAAATTAAGCAGAAGAAATTTTTCATAAGACAGCATGGATCTAAAAAAAAAAAAACAAAACAACAAACACAACCCAACCCAACCCAAACAAAAAACCTAAACAAACAAATAAACAAAAACAACAACATCAATAAAACAAAACAAAACAAAACAAAAACTTAACTGCATTTAATTTTCTGGAATTGTAGACAGAATTTTCTTGCCTTCTCTACGCACACGCATGACGAATGAGTGTAGGGAATAGTCTGGAGCTTACATCAAAATTATTGAAAATCCTGCTGAACTGGGCAGGGGAGGTGCATGATGTGAAATTTTTTTCCTGGGAAGACAGTATACCCAACAAGCTACTGCAATATTTTGGACACACTGGTTGTCTGATTCTTTCAACCAACTGCAAACAAGCAAATATTTTTTTTAAGATAAAAATCATTAAAAACCTTTTCTGGACATCTCTAATTTAATTTTAAGGGTCTTATTTTTAACAGAAAATATGAACATCTCTTTCACACTCCTGAGGAGTGAACCTTCCTTCTTCACCCTCAATCCTGCCAGAAAGGGAGAACATGCTGCCAATATCTTCTAGCAACACTTAAGAAAATATGAGAAGAAATTGGCCTTGTTTTTTGCTTAGAAAAACATACATAATTTTTCTATGAACCAGGCTTATTTTAGAATGGACATACCTATAAAGATAATTCATG
>VZTI01000157.1:29324-91212 GCA_013397865.1 Struthidea cinerea | reverse complement strand
TATATATACACAAAAATAACATATATAAAATGTTGTTATTGTGCCCATCTATTCCAGGTCTGTTTTGTTAAAATGTATAATTTCTTCACAAAGAGGGGTAACCATCAAGACCAGCACGAAAGATCTTACTCAATTTGCTTTTCTCTCTACATATTTAACATGCTATTTTTTACTGATATTATGAAGATTACATTAGTTTCCAAACAGTATATATTTTTTAAAGATTACTCATTGCCTACTGGTTAACATTTTCACACTGTATAACATTATAGGCATTTTTCTTTGAAACTGTCAGCATTTTGTCAGCCAAAGTGAGCTTTAATAAAAGTCAGGCTCTGACAATTTTCTGGAATAACCCAGAGCTCAGCTCTATGTGTCTATGTGAACAGGATGTGAAGATTGGATCTCCTGATGAAAATTAGCGTGAGCCACTGCTGCACTTGGCTGACACCTACATTTTGGGTTCCTGTGCGCTGGTGCACGCTATCAGGTCTAGGCACTTAGAAGGAAGCTGTCACTCACTTTAGCTAATCAATCAAAGTTTGTCACATTCTTGTATGTTTTCACTAAAAACCCAAACTGGGACACCAGATGTGGTGAATACATGGACAGTCTATGTTTTTGTATAAAAACATCTGATGTGACAAAAGAGCAATGAAAAGCAAGTTTGGCTTAAAGCACATGGTTTTTTTTGTCACATGCACACTCATGAATGTTTTCATTACCTATATCTCTCTGAGATTGCCGTCACTAATTTAATTTCAGAAAACATTCCCCAACTACTTTACTGCAAATTGTGTCTAGCAAATCAGTTTTGCTAGTCTCTCATAGTAGTTAGATGAAGAAAGCTTGGTTGAGGGAATAAGTGAAGCATTTGTTAATATAAATCTTTTCTTTAGATCTGTAAATCACAATTTTTTGGATACAACTGATAAATAAGTAAGACAGTTGTCTGAAAGAAAATAAAATGTTTTGATTTTGTGCTACCTCTCCTTCTCACCTCTTCCTTCCATTCCTCTTGTGTGTCATGGCTGTTTCCATAGTGCCCTATAGATTTTTTGCTGATCTTTTACAAATGAAACCCACAAATATGCTGCTGAAGGCTCCAACTGCAGTCATTTATAATAATGCAAAGTGTCATGAGACCTGTGCAGAAAATGTGTGGGATGGTGTCCAAGAAGGGGAGGTGGTGACCTCTTCTTTACGAGAGTATGAGAAAAATCCAATGTCTTTGTACTTCTACTTGAAATGAACATTTGTGTCATCTGTCCCCCTACAAGTGTGTTGTTAGTGTGAGTTTTCAACAGTACTTTGCAGTCATGATGGCTTGAAAATGACAAGTGATTTACTTTCTCAATAGGAAACCTTACCAGACAGTTCTACTTTGCATTTGAAAATGAGATTGAAGACCAGTTACAGGCAGACACTGAAGTGAAGAAAAATCACTATTCATCTACTAGTCAAAGTTAACAGCAGCAAAGATGGCACTTGATTTTTATTGGGATGCCATTTCCTAGATCCTGAAGAATGAGCCACACTGTTTGGAGCTGTCCACACCACTGGGAGATGGGCAGTTCATGCTTGGTGCTTGGTAGTAATAATTTCCCTCACATATGTTTTAAACTAAGATTAAGCACAGGCACAAACAGCCCTACTGAAAATTTCATATTTCCTGAGGTGCTAGTAGAAGTGTTCTGGATGTGTTAGTTTTTTTAATTATTCTTTCAAGATTAAAAGTCTTTTATGCAAAATCTTCAGGTGTGTTGGGCCTCAAAATACCTGTTTAATAGGACATCAACGGAAGGGAACAGTAAGTATAGAAATGGCCCAGGGCTTGGGTGAAGAGAACAAGAAGCATCATGGCTTCAAGACCAAAAAAGGACTAGATCAAGCATCCCTCATCAAGAAAGTGAAAATTCTGCTTCAGTGTGGCACACTGTCTGATTTTCCAATTTGCTGTAACTGCATTTGTGTATCTGCAAATATTTTTGATATGTCTCTGTGCTCTCTCAATTCTGGTCATTGATGCAGAGTGATGGGCAGTTCCCCAAATCCCTGAGAGCAAGCCTGCCTTTTCTTGGAGTAAGGGAAGGCTGAGCATGATGAAATATCAATGTATTTAAATCGTTATAAATAAAAATAGATATAAAAATAGACCTTCTAGGATGATCCTGCTTGAGCAGGAAGGCTGGACCAGATGATCCCATTGTGGTTCCTTCCAGCTTTACCCATTGCATGATTCTGTGACTAAGCAAAATCCCTGACCTTATGTTTTTCTAGAAAAAGCATGGAAGAATCCTGGCACTGCTGTACTTCACACTGCTGTAACCCCTGAAGTTAGAAGGCAGTAGTACTTAAAGTCATGCTTAATCCATCTTGCCCAGCATGGAGACGTGTTGATAAAGCAAGGGACAGGATTTCTGAAAGATTCTGGTACGTTCCTACTGCTTCTGACGATGCTGGCAACAGGCAAGTTGCTTCATCTTTTTTTCTTCTTCTACTTCTCTGTAGACATGATAATTGCCACGAATCCATGAATTTTTTTTAATGGATCTATGACCCTGAACTGTTCCATCTAAGAAATATTTACTAATAATGAGATTATGCAAATAAACAGCCACACTCTGTGGTTTCCTCACGCCCCACCCACCCCAGAGTCAATCTGGTACATCCTTTCAAATTAATCCCTAAAGAGGAGCATATCATGAACTTTTTGTCCATCTACAAGCTGCGTGCGTCTGACAGCCTGATCTGAATGCACAGCTACATGATTATGTGTATAAACAGCAAATATATGCAGTTTTGGAGGCTAGTTCTGAAAATTTGACCTGTGAAGCAGTAGGTCAATTCAGTACACACAAAATACTTTTACTTTTTGTATTTATTCCTGCACTGACTCTCTTTCACAGGCTACGCAGTGGTGTTTTGGTGTGGCTTTCTTGTGTGTCTTCTTTGGCTTTGGGGTTTCCTTAAATGTATTTTAATTACTGAGGTTTTTATACAAACAGAATTGTACTAATATCACCATTTGTATTGAATAGAAATGAGGAAATAAAAAGTTCTAATTGATCTTTTAATTCAAACCCAAATAAAATAAACATGGGGAATGATGAGTTATAGTCAGATCTCCCAGCAGAAAAACTGACCTAGAATTTTTATGAGAATGGATTTTTTCTTGACAGTTTTCCAGAGCTTCATGTTTTTTTCATACAGGCAGAAAATAATTTGTCTTCCTATTTTATCATTGTTTCTTCTGGTCCCAGCCTTAGCAATCAGGAGAAAAGGTGCGTAAGAAAAACTACCATATGTAGGCAATAGTTTGAAGATTTATTTATTTCCAATTTTGAAGGCGATACAAGTAAATTTTTTTTTTTTAATTGCAGTTCATACAGACAGTTCATTAAGATTGGTGGAGTTCTTGTTTGTGAGGTTTTTTTTAATGTGTGACTCATCTGTTGTTTTCTTCTATTTGGATTTCAGATATTTTTAAAAGTAAATGATGTATTTAAAGTCAGAGATATTCATATATATTCATAAGACCTTTATAAAAAGTTGACATTTAAGGTCCGCTCCTTGCAAGTAGGTTTTTATGATATTCAGTTCTTGGTCAGCCTGGACCCACTACGTAGTTGGAGAAATGTCTTCACAAAGTACCATTAACAATATACTCAGTTGCACCTTTTTTTTTCAGTTGGTTGGTTTGGGTTTTTGGGGGGGGGAGGTTGTTGGTTGTGTTTTGGTAGTTTTTTGTTTGTTTGTTCTTGGGTTTTTTTGTTTGTTTGGTTGGGTTTTTTTGTTTTGTTTTTGTTTTATTTTGTTTTGTTGTAAAGGTGTCTCAATCAGAAACACAACCTTGAGGACACCTTGTCCCTTGCAGTTTGACAAAGACTGTCCAGATTATGGGAAGAAAAGAAAAACCAAATTTATACCTATCCCTTTTGTTGCAGTACACACCTCCATTTTTTCTGTTGCCCTTGACAGGAAAGTAAACATTTAGCGTCAGACTTCCAAACAGATGGGTATATCAAACACCTGATGACCAATCCTGGATAAAGTCTACCTCAGTATTATGGAAAACTCATGCTTTAAAATGTCATGTTTGAATGGCTGAGTCCTGCACTTTACACTTGGTTATAGGCAAATTCAAGTTCATCTTCTGTGAACACATAAGATACTTTTTTGTTGTTTCTGCTTGTAAAGCTTTCATGAAGGGCACTATGTGTTTATCAGGACCTGGGAAATTGATTATCTAGCTGGTTAAGCCTGTTCTGTTACTGGAATCCTGAACTGGTTCTGCATTGAAACAAACATCATTTTCACTAGGAGGGTTGTTTCCCTGTTTGTAAGTTTTCATATAATACATAGTTTTCAGTTTTTTATTGTGCGGTTAAAATCGACAGAAAAAGAAGAAAATATGGATTTTTATTTTTTAATTCATGGAAGAGCTGCCAGATAAGTTAATCCCAGTGTACCTAAAAACCCGTCCATTAGTATTGTCATGTTCAAGTAATTTAAATTCAAAATGAAAATAAAATCGCTTTTTAAAGTCTCTATCAGAACATGTCCATCACACTTTTTGATTTATGACTGCCATCTGTAATTCCTTCTCAATCTCACTGTAGCCCCATTTTTTAAGGTGATTAAAATATTCTACTTGAAGAAATTTCTCAAGTGGGATGTTATAATCAACGAAAAATCAGTTTTTCTTCAATGGAGATATGCAGTGATACATCATAGCAAATTCTGAAATATTATATAGAAAACATATTACATTACATTTTTTTAATATACAGTTGGCAATTTACACTGCTGTTTCAATCATAAATGACCATGTGTGCCCTGGAAATGGTACACCCTCAAGCACCCCTAAAAATAGTGAGATTCATAAAAAAGTCTATATTTCTATCTTTGTGAACCATGCTTTATGTTAAGTTAGACACACTGAAGATGCTTGGCAAATATTTATTTAGTGTAATATGTACTTGTGAATGGGTTTGAGTACTTGAAGCAGACATGATTCATCAATTTAGGTTACATAAAAATGAGAGGCTGGTCAGCTATAAAAACCCCCTAGTTTATCTAGCTTAGCTTAACTTTTAAGGACCTTTCACATGACCTTCACACACAGAAACCTTCACCACTATCCCTGCCGCATAAAACTAATTGGAGTATCACAAGGCCAAAGCAATGGTTGGTTCATATTTTGGAAAGAAAAATTGACAGTTGCATTGGGTTCATATCTGCCTTTTGGCACACTGGTGTCAGTAAAGTTGTACTGATGTGGCTTAAGGTGCAAATCTAATTCCTCATGTCTTGCATTCTTCCACTATGGTTCTGCAAAGCCAGACTATTCTCAAACTCTTCTTTTGCTGCATGATCTGGAGTTTTTTTGGGGTTTGGTCTGGTTTGATTTTTTGGTTGATTTTTGGTTTTTTGTTTGTTCTTTTTTGGGGGGAGTGAGGCTCAGATTTTGTTTAACCGTTGTAGGAAAATATTTCCCAATCTAGTGTTTAGGTTGGGAAGGGTTATCATAGAATCATAGAATGGTTTGGGTTGGAAGAGACCTTAAGAATCATCTAGTCCATAAGGGAGAGAGAGTCTGAGAGAGGGCAAGTTCTTGTCACCCACCAGCATCTTTTGCACATGCAAAAAATTTCCCAAATCAAACCTTTATCATAGATAAAGTTTGCTTTCCAATAATTGCTTCTACAGTTAATTTTAAGTCTATGGAAAATGCTTGCTGGTTTGGGCCAGGACGGGGATAATTTTTTGCAGTAGGCAGGAGGGGGCATGCCTGGAACACAGAAATTATTCTGTACCACCTCATGTCATTCCCGAGGTTGGGAGAAGGGACTCTCTTCCAGTTAGAGGTGGTTCACATATTGCAGGTTCCCATGGGGTGAGTTTTTTCACATGTGAATCATTCAACATTCTTGTGTACATTTTATTAGTATTGTTGCTCTTATTCTTCATTTCTTAATTCATTGCTATTTGCAGTAAAATTTTCCTATCTCAAATCATAACCTTTTCCTTTTGTGCCTCCAATTCTCCTCTCCAGCCCCCTGCAAGTGCAGGCGGAGGGAGTGGGGGGAGTGAGAAAATGGCTTGTGGCTTGAAGTGTTTCAGTAGGAACAGTAAATTGGGGTACACCTTTCCTGAACCAAGACACTTGCTAACAAAAAAAAAAATCTACTTCTCTGGTTGTGGAAAAGAAGCATGGAGTACAAGACAGAGAAAGGAGTGAAATCAACTTAATTTTTCACGTAATTATGCAGCAATTACTTTCAGCGTGCATTTTCTATTCTTTAAGTAGTTGTTAAGTATTCCTTAATAATATATAAGTTTATATCAATAGCAATCAACTTGTTAAATACCAACATGTTTGGCTGCTTTTCCTCTTGTAGAAAAGATGGTATTGTATTTTCTTTTTGAATAGTAATTTCTTATCCTTAGCAAAACAAAGAATAGAAATTAAACTACATTTTTAAGACAAAAAAAAAAGTCTTGGTTTTAAGGTTCAAAAAGAACATTCATTATTCCTGGAGAAACTGTCACTGAATTTGATTTCCTCATTGTTTCACCTCCTACTTGTGCCTTTTTCTGTTTTAATGTCAGGTCACTATGGAATAGGACTGGTTTTTTTTCCTTTGCTGGGTTAGCTAAAGCTCCAGGGTTTCTGTATTTAAAATGGAAATATATTTTTACAAACTGCTCTTCAAGTGCAGATAAAGAAAGAAAATTTATTTATTCAAGTATTATTTTTTAGATTGCTTAATTGAAAATAATTTTTTGCATAAGTAACATGATATTTTTCTAAGTCGCATTTTAGGCTTCAAGATCTAGTTGCTGTTTGTTTGGGTTCTTTTAACTTAAAAGTTGTGTCTGAATGTATGTATAAATTGGGCAGGGTTGATTTACTACAAATTAACCCTAAATGAATAATTTTAATATCGTCTGCAATAAGGCTTACTTTTCCAAAAGGATATATCACCTGTAGCAGGCAGGGCTAAATTGAGATGACCATTTTCGATTTTATCATGTAAACTACTGGATATCTGACTAACTGACCATCATATGACATTTTTTACTGGTGATTTTAAAGTAATGCTGAAGTATACCCATTAAATATTCCAAAAAATTGACATTGTTTAAAATCTTTAAGATAAAATATTTGTGTTCCTATGAAATTTATATCTGAGCATGTAACTTCCATGGTTACATGGAAGCTGTGATAAAACCGGAATAATTAAGAAGGTGTGGTTAATATTTGGGTTGACAAGATTGACTGAACAGAGAAAATAAAGAGAGAAAATAGTTTCCATAAAAATAACTCTTTACTATACCAAGGGCTTTTCTAACTGGCCACCTTATGAATTCAATGTGACCACAGAAATGGGAAGTTCACACTTTGTAGAGGCTGTTTAGAATTGAGAGGTTATAGAGAGTTTCTGATCTTTCTTTTTGGGTGGAGCTAAATGTTCTTTTTCATAAGCAGTGACTGTCTCTCTTCTGTTGTCCTTTGCAACGACTGCAGTCCTGAGTTCCTCTATTTTTGTTTTGCTGCATTAACTTTAGTTCTTGCATCCATTCACTTCATACCAGTGTGTATCAGATTGAGTGTTCATTCCTATCTTCATTTGACACATACAAACTAACAGACCAGCGTGTTTCAGGTACTGAAATCTTTACCAGTCAAGATCTGCAAATTCCTAGATATCATAAGCAATTATGGCATCTCTTTTTCCCCCAAAATAAAATGCATTAGAAAAACATTGTACACATTCAGGTAAACTGAATACTGAAATGATGATACGAGATCTATAGTAATCTTTGTGGGCTTTAGACTATGGAAGTGTTTACTAGAATTTTTTGAGAATAGGAATGCTAAGAGCATGCAGTCAACAGGTTGTCAAATGCTGCTCTCAAAGATGGTACTTTCTTAACACTTTTATTATCCCCTGTTCAAGCTGGAAAATGTTTTGACCCTTTGTCCTCGTTTAAAAGACAGGTGTTGGCCAAGGAAGGTGGGAACCTTCCTGGAATGGAAAAGATGACCTTGTCCCTCCAAATTATTATATGTCTGAAAATACGGGGCTTTCAAGCACAGATATGGGAAAATAAATAATTCCTTACTAGAATATATATATATATATATATATATACACAGACATATATGTGTGCATGTATATATATATATATACACACACATATGTGTGTGTGTGTGTACATATATATAAATATAAATATATATCTATAAAGACAGACAAACAACGACAGTAACAACAATAAAGAAAGAAAACCAAATAACAGCCTTTTCCCGGCCATCAAGCACTTTCCCTTTTTGGTGTAGTTACAACCATAAGAGGTAGGGGATGTTGATGGCTCCTGGTGAAACCACGGCAGCAGTGATTCCCCCCTGGCTTCAGGATGTGCTCCAATGCAAGCCCTGAGCCCCCCCAGGCATTAAAGGCGGCCCTGGAAAGAGAGAGGAGGGTGCTCAGTTTCCCTGTGCTCTCACATGTCTGGTGTGGTACCCTGACGATGGCAGCCCCGGTGATGTTCCAGTCTGCCAGCAGCTGGGAGGTGCTCCCACCAGAAAGAGAGAGGAAGCGGGGGCCTGGTCTTTTCCCTTGGAAACAACCACGCAGATGGTGGGGATCTCTGCCGGTGAGGGTGGGTGTTGCTGAGAGAGTCCCAGTCCACTGACAATTCACCGCTAGCAGCAGCCTCACCAACAGGCAGTAAGGAGAAACTTCACAGCAGCACCAAACCCCTGAGCAGAAGTCCAGCACCAAACACTGTAGGCGCTGAAGAGTTTTGGTAGAGAAATTTTTCAGCTTTCTGCAGCATTCTGTGAGAGCTCTGTGTTTCTCATGAAAGCTGTGAAAAACACTGCTATGGGTTTTTGTAAACTAATTCTTTATCTGTGCACCTGGGATCTGTTTTTCAGAGTTGTTATGGTACACAGTGAAATAATATTTTGAAGTAGGTGTTGTGAGGTTTGGCCAATAGGACAGGGGGTGGCTGGTCAAAGAACCAATACCCCCTGTCATCTCTGGGAACCAAGTTATATAAATCAAATTATAATTAATTAAATAACCACTTTCTTCCTGAACTTGGATTGTGTTGTTACTTGCTGTTCTCGGCATACAGCGACAAAACTCCACAAACGTCTCACCTCCAAGATGAGCAAAGACTGAACCACTTCCAGCTAAGAAACTGCCAAAAGCACACACTTCCCCCCCATCCCCGCACAATTCCAAGAGTATGTCAAGGCATTATCTCTTAATCCATGTCTATTTGCAATTTCCATGACAAAAAATGGGAAGAAAATTCCTTGAAGAAACCTAACCCCTTTCTTTCTGTAGCAGTACATATATACAACATCCAAAAAAGAAAATATAGCTTTGTTTCATTAATGCTCTTGAGTGATGCAAATTAGCAATACATCTAACGTATGAATGACAGAAGAATTATGAAGTCAGCCTTAGCCCCATGGGCACATCTTACAGGCATGAGGAGAAATGGATGAATTCTATGCTCTGTGCAATGGTACCTAGTTGAACAAACCAGGGTGGAAACGGGCAGGTTATTTGGATACATAAACAAACAAACCGCAACAACAAAATTGGTACTTTTTTGTTTTCAGTGTTGGTAGTCTCCCTGCAATCCAAGTTTCATACTACTGAGAACAAACTATTGAGATTAGGTAGCGCATCCATGGGAGCTTGGTGAAATCCTTCTAGGGCCTTCTTTTTGCCAGACAGAGGGTGGAGTAGGTCAAATATTTACTTTGGGATAGAAGTGGTTAACACAGCACATCACAGCCTATACACTCACTATGTCACCATGAGAAGGGACACATTTTTTGAATTTTGTGTGCTGTAGTGGTAAGTCCAAAGAGGTGTTATCCCAGAACAATTTCACTTCAAGTGTCATGCAACCCAAACTGAGTCATGTGAGAAATGGGGTTTAAGTGAGATATCTTTTCTACTTTTTCCTAGAAGTTTCATCTAGAAGCTTACAGAATATGTATTAAATATACATATGTATATGCCCATGCAGGTTTCTCCCAGAGGGTTTTCTTGGAGACAAAAAATCTTTTTGAAAAACCAACACCTTTTCTGTCAAAAGTTTTGGTTGAAAAGTCTTTTAAGAAATTGAGAATAGCCATTACAGGAACTTCTCAAGTGCTCTGCACTGCCATGGGTGAAAGTAAACAAATCTTGTCATTTAGAGTAGTGTTGTAATGTGACTAGTAGTCCACACATTGTTCACAGAAATTTTAGTTGGTAGCTACACTAAGCACTTCATGTATGCGAGTGTGTGTACACATATGGGCAAGCTTTTTTATATTCTAGATAAATAATGAGTCATGTGAGAGTATTAAAACTCTTCCTGCAGTGATTCATGACGTCCCATGACAGAAATTTGGGCCATACTGATAGATAGATTACAGACACCTGATTGTACTAAGACACTGCAAACACACAAACTGATCTTGAAGTGCATGAAAGTTCAGCATGGGATGCAATGCAATTCTCATTTCTAATCGCAAGCTTTTGTTAGCTTGTTCAGGTATCACACGAACAGTGTGATTCCTGTCCTGAAGCAGTTATTTTGTTGACTTAGCTTGTTTTATGATGACGTTCATATTAAATTTTTGTCTTAAATGAAATCATAAAATGAGAGGGAAAATCACTTTTCTAAATTTATTTTCTGCTCATGTTTTGCTGATAATTTATGCTATCTCACTAGAAATCAAATGAGCGCTCAATGCATTTTGAAGGATCATTAAAGCATCTAGAACTGGATGGATTTTATATGTCTCAGGGTGACTCACAAATTTGAATTTAATTTGGATAACCCACAACCATTTAGAAACAAAGCCTGGTACGGACAGAAGGGTTCGTGAGGCACTCTGACATCTCAAACCACTATTGCCTTTATTTTCTTCTGTCCCCAGCGTACATACATGTATGTGTGTGTATATATATCTATATATCTATATATATATATATATTTACACAGATGTACATCTATAAAATGTATAAATACATATAAGATATATATAAATACATATAATTATATAATTATATATAAATATGTATGTATTTTTATATATGGTAAGGAAGCATCATTATGGATGATTTTAGCTTACCAGGTGTTTGCTGGGAACACCACACAGCTGACACAAACAAGCACAGAAGATTCCTAAAACACTGGGGTGATAACTTCATGGTATTCTCACTAAGTAAGCCAATTAGGAAAGACGCCATCCTTGTTTTTCTGCTTGTTAAGTGAGAGTCTTGTAGTTAGGGATTTTCTGCCATCTTGTCCACAGCCACCATGAATCAATCAACTTTAAAATCTGTGTTGACAGTAAGAAAAGCACAAGCAAAATTTCAGCTCTGGGCATGAGGAGAGCAGACTTCAGACTGCTCAGGGAACTAGTGAGTAAAGTGCCCTGGGAAAATTCTATTGAAGGTGCTGGGGTCCCAGTGCTGGTCACTTTTTAATCATCACTTCTTAAGGGCAATTCCAAAAGGTCAGAAGGCAAGCAGAGAAGGCAGAAGGCCAGCTTGGCTGAGCAGGGATCTTCTTCTGGTGCTAAGGACAAAAAGGAAGGTGTATGCCCAGTAGAAGCAAGATCAGGTGACATGGGAGGAACACAGAGATGCTACTGCCACTGTAGAGAGAAAATTTGTGGGACCAAAGCTCAGCTGGGAGCTGGCAAGTACGATGGGTAACAATAAAAAACATTTTTTAAATACATTAATAGCAAAAGACAGTGCAGAAATAGCATCAGCCCATTACAGGATGAGGATCGTGACCTCACACACAGGGACATGGACAAGGCAGGGGTGTTTAATGCTTTCTTCGCCACTGTCTTCAGCACAGATGCTGTACAAACGGTGTCCTAGCACTCTGATCTGGAGGACCATGGATGTGAGAATGCTCAGCTCCCAGTTAACCCTGAAATTGTGTGGGATCTGCTGCTTCAGCTGGATCCCTGTAAGTTTATGGACCTTGACAGGGTTCACCTGAGAATACTCAAAGTGCTGGCTGATATCACTGTGAGGCTTCATTCAATGACTTTTGAACAGTCTTCAGAATCTGAGGATGTCTCAGCTGACTGGAAGCTGGTGAATGTTCTCCCAGTTTTCAAGAAGGGCAAGAAGGAGGACCCTGGAAACTACAGGCCTGTCAGCCTCACTTCAGTGCCTGGTAAAGTTATGAAGGTAATTCTGGGAGGTATTAAAAAACATCTGAAAGATAATGTAGTCATCATCACAGTCAGCAATTGACTCCTGAGAGGAAAATCCTTCTTATCAAACCTGATTTCCTTTAATGACAAGGTAACCCACCCAGCTGATCAAGGGAAGCCAGTTGGTGTAGTCTTTGTGGATTTTAAAGCTTTCAGTGCTCTCTCTCCCAGTATCCTTATGGTTAAAATGTGCATCACACAGGTGGATAAACACATCCTGGGATGGGTGAGCAACTGGCTCACAGGTCAGGCACAAAGGGTTAAAGTGAATGGGGTTAAAGTGAATAGGGTGTCTTCAGACTGGTGACCTGTCACTAGTGGTGTTCCCCAGGGTTCTGTCTTAGACCTGTGCTCTTCCACATCTTCATAAGTGACCTGGATTTATACTCAAAGGTATGTTTGCTTTGTGATGATAAACTGTGAAGAGCTGTTGATTTTCCTCAAAGGCAGAAAGACCCTGCAGAGCAGTGCTGTGGGAAAGACACCTGGGGGTCCTGGTCAGTGGCAAGTTGAATAGGAGTCAGCAGTGCCCTGGCAGCCAGGAGGGGCCAAGCATGTCCAGGCCCAGCATCGCCAGCCGGGAAAGGAAGGGGATTGTCCCACTCTGCTCTGCACTGGAGCAGCCTCACCTCAAGTGCTGGGGGGCAGTTCTGCTTAATGCAATATCAAGCTATTAGAGAATGTCCATAGGAAGGCCATGAGGATGGTGAAGGCTCTTGAGGAGATACCGTATGAGGAGCAGCTGAGATCACTTGATCTGTTCAGTCTGGAGAGGAAGAGACTGAGGGGAGACCTCATCATAGTCTGGAACTTCCTCATGAGGGAAGAGGAGGGGCGGGCACTGATCTCTTCTCTCTGGTGCCCAGTGACAACACCCAAGGGAATGGGTGGCAGTTGTTTCAGGGCAGTTGTGAGGTTGTGTCAGGGCAGTTTTAGGTTGGTCACAGCACCAAGCCTGACAGAGTTCAAGAAGCAAGAGAATACTCTCAAGCACATGGTGTGACTCTTGGGGCTGTCTTTTGCAGAGCCAGGAGTTGGACTCCATGATCCTTTTGTGTCCCTTCCAACTCAGGATATTCTATGATTCTATGAATTATTATGTTGGTAATTTAAATCTTGTGGAAGCCTCTATTTTTTTAATTCTTGGGGATCACTTCCTTTTCATTGATTGCCATTATATAGACATTTTGAGGTGCAAAGTAATAAACTCATATTTCTATAAGGAATGCCAGTTCTACCATGATTTTCTACAGCTGAAATAGCAACATAGCATTATTATTGGTAAAAGTTTTTGTTTTAAAAGCATTGTATACCTTGATAGCTGCCAAGACCTTTCATTTTTACTACTTTTTCCCAAGACTGTAAAAGTTTCGTTTATTTGACATTCCATCCTACAACAAAATATGGGGCTTCTATATCTGCTATTCAGAACCAAGTGTGAAATCAATATATAGTCTTAAACGCAGGTGAGACATCATGGCAAACTAGTTATTGACATGCTAAAGTCATTTACACCCAACAGAGAAGATTATAACATTATTAATTTAACTTACAATGGGTATAAGAAGATAACCCACCATGTAAGACCACAGACAGTTATCTATAAAGTTTTTATTCTTGTTTTGTTCAGCAAACAATACAATTCTGACAGCTAAGAATCACTTTTAATCTGTCAATTTCAAAGATTGTCATCAGAAAGTTCAGCTGAAGGAGAATGTCTGTTTGACTCAAATGTAAGATGATTACTGTTTGCCACATTTTCAAATTATCTTATTCTTAAAAAAAAATAAAGCTAAGCTGTTTAACAAGGTTATTGTGTAATTTGGAAGGCAGGATGCAGTAATACATCTAAAATAGATATATACAGTTATGCAGTACAACTTGTTTGCAAATGGATGACATATAGCCATAGCAGTAACAGCAAAGATGGTTTTCATTGCAATAACTACATATACATAAAAATATGGAAAGAAAGGAAAAATAGAAAAACTGCTGAATGTTCACTTTTTATTTTAGATATACAGCAGAGATATAAATACTGCAACAGATGACACAATAGCAAAAGATGAGTGTGATTCTCCAGATACATTTTTTTTTTTTTCAAGCTTAAAACACTTGTGTGTATCATTGGCCTTGCATAGAGACTAAGACCTGTCATAATTCTATGGCACTTTGTCTTATTTGAAGCATTTTTAAGGTAGACTTTACTGGGATTGACTTTATCAGAAGTGTTGAAGTTTTAGATTTCTTTAGCTGAAGTATCATACTTTTTTGGGGTACCATGATCACGTTTCGCCTTATAAAATTGTTCCCACTACAACAGTTTTTTCATACTTTCAGCCTGTTCTTCAGTTCTCTAGGTTTCCAGGGCATGTTCTTGCCCCCATGGCAGCTCTGCCAGCTGCTGAAAAATAGAAAAATTCCGTTTCTTTTATCATTACTTCACCCTAGCATGAATAGGACCCTGGGATCATCTTCAGATGTAGGAGGTGCCTGTTCTTGAGAAATTGCTCTCCACTGTTTATAGAAATCACAAAACTGACTTGGCTCCAAGAAGTGCTACATTATAGGGAGGCCAGAAGAAATTGATTTTAAATGAATGTGTGTGATAACCATTGGTTCATTAAAAGTTTCAATAATTCTACAGGGCCTTGAAAATGGCAGTGTGTATTATTCTTCTTCATTTAGCTGGGTACCCTGTATAGAATGACAATACACAAAATAGTAAAAAAATGCTAATGCAATATGGTCATTAAGTAGAAAAATAACTCAGTAACTGAATAAAAAAATCTTTGCTGCTAGATATAAAAAGAATTTTATTGAGTCAACAGTGAATTTCACCATGAATGAGTAGTTCAGCTAGAGTTTGTTCTGTCAATCGTATTCTCTTCATTCAGAAAAACTTCTCTTTGTCTTGGAAAAGAAATTTTGCCTGTATAAAAGTGAAGAAGATCAGAACCTGGAGGTTCCAGAAACCTTAGTAAGGCTTATGGAATAATTAAAACTAATTATGGCCCTTTCTACACATTGTAGAACTAAGAAAAATAAAAATATCCATGCAATAGAAATAGAGACAGAGGTAAAGAGTTCTTTTTCAAATAAGCAGACAAGTTCACATTGCTGTTGCTGTGGTCTCTGCTGGTCACTTAGACCCTAACGAGGTCCATTGGCTGTGGTTTCTTCTCAGCAGTTCCTTATGAACTCCTTTTACCCTGAGAAGAACAGTGAAAAGCAAAACCTCCTCAGTGCTGTTGGGAGTTGTCCACATGCACCTCAGGTATCCAATTTTTACCTGTTTCACATGCTTGGAACCACTTCAAGCAGGATACAAGTATGTGGGCTGCTTTGAGTATTGAACAGACTATATGATTCATTTTACCATATCAAAGCATTTCTTATGAGGCATAAGCAGGCAAGTAAGCATAAATGTAATTTTAAATGTGTAAACATTTATCTTGCATGTGGGAACTATTGTATTATTTGTCTTCTCTCCAAGCTGTTTGCACTGACTCACCGTTCCTTTGTTAGGGCAAATCTATGGCTTTAGGCATTGGCAAGGTCCCTCTTCCTGTAAGAAGCTAAAAGCTTTTAAGTCATTTTAGTGATAAATGAATCTTGTTTGCATAGCGTAAGACAGAATGGCATTTGGGTCTCCTTTTGAAAATGCAGTGGTTTGACACTGGCTGGATTCCAGGCACCGACCAAAGCCACTCTATCGCTCCCCTCCGCAACTGGACAGGGGAGAAAAAATGTAATGACGGATTCATGAGTTGAGATAATGACCACGAGAGATCACTCACCAAATACCGTCACAGGCACAGTAGGCTAGAATAGAGATACTGATTGAATTTACTACTATCCGAATCAGAGCAGGATAATGAGAAGTAAAAGAAAACCTTCAAAATACCTTCCCCCCACCCTTCCCTCTGTCCCAGCACTACCTTTTTCCCCAGCAGCACAGGGAAACAGAAATGGGGGTTATGGTCAGTCTGTCACAGGTTGTTGCTCCTGCAGTGGCTCAGGGAGACGAGTCTTTCCCCTGCTCCACGGGGGGGTCCCTCTCGTGCGAGATAGTTCTCCATAAACTTCGCTAATGTGAGTGCATCCCACGGGCAACAGTCCTCACCAGACTGCAGCAGTGTGGGTCACTCTTCCACAGCCAGCAGTCCTTCAAGGTCTTCATGCACCCTCTCTCTATGTACCTTTCACAGGGTCACAGCCTCCTCTCAGGCACTTGCCTGCTCTGGTGTGGGTCTTCTACATGGGCTGCAGGTGGATCTCTGTATCCCCATGGATCTCCACGGGCTGCAGGGGCACAGCTGCTTCACCATGGTCTGCACCATGGGCTGCAGGGGAATCTCAGCTCTGGCACCTGGAGCACTTCTCCCCCTCCTTCTCCACTGGCCTTGGTGTCTGCAGTCACCTCTCACAAATTCTCACCCCACTCTTTTCTGGCCTCAATTACCTCTGTGCAAAATCTTCTTTTCTATTTCTTCTTAAATCTGTTATCACAGAGGGGTTACCACCATTTTTAATTGGCCCAGCCTTGGCCAGCAGCACATACGTCTTTGGAGCCACCACAGATTGGATCCACCAGACATGGAGAAAGCTTCTAGCAGCTTCTCACAGAAGCCACCCCTGTAGCACCCCTGCTACCAAAGCATGGCCATGCAAACCCAATACAGAAGTAAACAAAAAAAAAAAAAAATTCCTTACATTATTTTTTTTTAATTTCTCCTTCTATTTGTTTCCTCTGTCCTGGTATTTGGTAGCTGCAAACCTAGCTTTTACCGCCCGGAAAGCGGGCAGGCAAGCATCTCCTACTGGAACTAATGTTGATGTTATCTCCTTGGATTAATTGGCAAGTAAATGGTGCAGTTTATATGTTGCCTCCTCAGGAGAGAGGTCCTACATCAGCAGCTTTGTGATGTTTTGCTCTAAAATTGAGTTCTGTGTTTAACCCCTTCCTGACAATTCACAGAAAGGAAGTCAGTCTTTCTCCAGTTGCATGCAATGGGTGAGTGCACATCTGCAATTTCCTTGAGAAATACAATTTTTACTTAATATAAACTGACTAAATGTTTTAAGAGGGTTCTTTTTTTTGGCTAGTAACATCTCTGGGTAAATGCTAGTGTGGGATATGGAAATAACTTTAGGTAATTCTTTAACTTGAGCCTTTTTGTAGATATATAGATATTCAATAGAATTATATCACAAAATAGAATACCTTCTAGCTTGGATTTTAGGGCACAATAGGGTTTTGTTGGCTTAGCTGTGTTTCCAAAATCTCTCAGAGTAAGTTCTTAATGCTCATCAGAAGTTGTCGCTGTACATTTGTTACTGGAAACTCTTCTCTGTGCAAAACACACTCCTACACAATCCTGTTTCCAGGAACTATTTATGGTCCTCTCTGGAAGGGAAGTGTGCCTTGGAGTTTTCAAGTCAGTTCATAATTTTCAAAATTGCTTCCCCTAAGAAATATATCAGATTATCCACTAACGTAAAGAGCTCATATTTGCAGTCAATGTATTTTGTGTGTGAGTAAAATCAGTTGCTTTCCTAGCTGACAACTAAATCATCTGCTTGTATGTGGGAGTCTTTCACCCCAACCCAGTCAAAGATAAATCTTTGTTTTCACATTTATAATTCAGTGGGTCATATTTGTAAAATTCAACTTATTTATTGTTATATTTAACTGAAAAAATCTTAGTTTTGTGGTTACGATGCTTTTACATGACAAAGAGTACTTCAAAACAAAACATATTTATTTCCTGAAGTGTTAGATAGATGAAGAACATTTTTAATAAACTAGTGCCCTCCTGCTGATTTTCTACCATCAGAACATGTCTATGCTAGGCAAAGTTTCATTTCTATTTGGTTTCAATTAAATGGCTGTAATGTAATTACATGGCACAAGAAGGATCTATTGATGTTGTAAATTTGATTTGTATTAAGATTACAAAAAACCCTCTAAGGTGTCTCCATAACTTTAGAAATTATTTTCTGTCCTTCTATCTTCATATGTGCAACAATAATGTCTAGCAAATTTAAAATCCTGTAATTTTTTTTCCCGCTCAGAGAAATACTTTACTTGGCCATTGATTTTGAACAGAGTGCTCAGAATAAAACATCCCCACATGAGGAAAAGGCAACAGACTCATGGGTGGAAACAACAGGATGGCTGTTCTAGAAATACAGACAATGACACAATTCCCAGCGATGATATAAGTGCGTCCGTCAGTTTTTTTGCTTGTGCAACTCAAGCTAAACAAGGAAGAACAATAACCTTTTTACAATTTGTAAAAATACCTAATCATTTTGTGGTTTCACCTCATATTTTTAGCATTTTTCATCTGAGAAGCTGCCTTTCCATGTGTATGATAGCAAAATTTCACTGTTTCATGGATAAAACTGTCATAATTTTACCTTGAATCTATTCACAGAAGCTTTGTCACTTGAGGTATGTAAATCTAGTTTAGATGAAGGACTGTCATTAAAATCTTATTTTGTGCATAAAATAGAAAATTTCTTATTATTTTAGTTGTAATCTGTAGTTTGCATCATGTTATTTTTCACATACAAACCATCTTTTTAGTGTTTCCTGTATCCCTCAATGAATTAGTTTCTGTTCCCACAAGCAAAAGCTGGTTCCTCTGGAAGTTTATGTGACCGATAAGTTGAAATTACTGGAAAGCTAATGTGAAAAACTTGGAAGTGGTCCAGAAGTATAAGTTTCAATGTAGTTTTAGACTTGAGTTCCTGTGTCATCATAACTGACCAAAATGCTTTTATTCAAATTGAAAATTAAATGGGTGAGAGTGTAGCACTGACCATTTTTTCTCTCTACCAAGTTGGCTGATTTTCCTTTACTGCTCTGCCTTGATGTGCCACCTCAGATAGACTGCAGATCACTTGGACCTGAGCTGGCCAAAATGGGAAAAAACAGCTCCAACAAGCAATGCTTTTATTTTGCTGTTGGCATATAATTTGAGGAAGGAATTAAAAATTTGCAGGGTTGTATCTCTTGATTTACGTACTTTTGTAGGGAGTTAATCACACCCTGACTCAGACCACAGGCCAGGGAGTGACAAGGGAGTGGGACTCGCCAGTTTTAGCTGTTCTTGAGTTATTACACCTAGTGACTTCCAGCATAGCCTCAATGCCATTATACAGATATTTCAAAGTCGGGAGAGAATGGTCATTGAAAGAGGGTAACAGAGGAGAGTAGGTTGCCTTTTCCTGCAAATACAGTTAATGCAACTCTAATGTACATGTATACAAATTACATATATAAGCACATTGCCCTATGCATATGAATCTGAAAAAGGTACATTCTTAGAATATGAATTTTAGAAATAGAATTTAGATAGTAATAATCAGATGTTAGATACTATAATAAATTGGTATGTTGTTTGCACCATTTATATAGCATCAAAAATTTTTCATTCTAAAGACTTTTTTAGTGAATGAAGCAGCAAAATAATCTGCTCATGTGTTTTCTATTTCTGACAATGTTGTTTGCACTAGAAGACTGAATGAGCCTGTTAAATATCTACTGAAGAGCCAGGAGTTAGGGTTTTTGGGGGAATGGTTTTTCTGGTTTTTTTATAAGTGTTGTGAATCTGTGTTTTGACCGTCTTTGAAATGCCATTTCCTGGAAACAAAGGATGTCATAACTTTCTTTTTCATCTTGTTAGAACTCTTTATTTCAACTAAGGTTACAGAGCTTAGTAAGTACTTTAATAGAAATATCCTGTGACACAAATCTGAGTAAGTAGATACACTTTTCCTGTTTCACAGAAACCTGTCTCAGAAAGTGATTTACAGAGAGACTCTGGCACAACTGGAAATGGAACCTCTGATTGTTGACGGCACACACACTGAAATACAAGAAATTCCATTTCAACCTAAGAAAATAGTTTTTTCCTGTAGAATGGCTAAAAAAATTGAACAGTTTGCTCAGAAAGATTTAGGAGTTATAATGCTCAGAGACGTTAAAAACCTGAAAGACGCAGTCCTGAGTAACCTGCTTTAAGTGACTCAGCTTTGAGGACAGTGACTGGAATGGATGATTTCCTGAAGACATTTCCACCAACAAGCATTTCATGATTTTGTAGTTTTTAATTAGTGGCCAAATTTTCCCTACAAAGTTTTAAAGCAGATAGCTGCAGAGAGTGGAAAAGGCTTTTCCAGATCTAGGTGTGTGTGCACTGCTTGCTTTGTACAGTGTATACATCATCAAAGGGTTTTAGTGAACAATTTTTTTCCTTCCAAAAATTTCTACAACTATTTGAGGAACAACTGAGTCCGCCCTCCTCTTCTATAGTGCTTCTTCATAGGACACTTCAGTTTCTGAACCAAGCTCAGGTGCACGTGTAGGTTGGACAACCTTGCCCTAAAAATATTGCTTAGTTTTCTGGAAATATAAAAGAACACAGCTTTTTTTTTTTTTTTCAATGCCTAGCATTGTGGGCTTTTTAACACGTAGAAAGCCAACTAACTTTCGATAGGGAAAAATTACATCTATTGACACAGATAACACAGAATGTCCACTAGAAAAGGTTGTTTCAGGAGCAGAAAGTTACTTTTACTAAGAGCTTTTAATCTTAACAGACAATAAAAGAGGGAGAGGCAAAAGAAAAAGAAAATATTGTGTCTGAATATAAATAAATGTCAGCAACTGATTTGGTTTAGGACCAAGTATCTTTATTTCCAAATACAATTTCTTCCAGGGCAATGGTACATGATGTAACAAGCTTTGGAATGGGAGCTGGGATCTCTTGGGAGCATTCCTCACCTTGGTCACTCACTGTGATTGTGCAGCTATGCCACTTGCTGAATGGAGTTACTTCCTCTGTATGAGGCTGTGCTGTAACTCCTGGATGTATCAGGTCAGCTGTGTTCTCATCATATATGATGATATATGTAGTAAACATTTATGTTTTGTGCTGAGCATGACACTAGCTATTAAATATTTCCATGTTATTTGAATAAGATTCAGTAACAGGCGCTGTGTCTTCTCTGTAGAGGTCCTGAAAGACAAATGGTTTACACAGTCTCTGTCTTCCTTTATTCTGTCAGTTTTATTTACATACAAAGTAGCACCATCGAGTACAGCTGTCTATAATGAGGCTTTGCTTTTCAGTACAGTACTAGATGCAGTCTGTTCAAGGTGGGATGCTAATGGTGATTAAACACAACTGTTAAATGATTTTCAAACCGGCAAGGTTGAAATACAAAAGCAGTGTCAGAGCATTTGTATAGTTATCTCATTTTCAATTAAAGCTGAAAGTAAATGTGTCATGTATGCTTTAACTTTTCTTTGTTATTATATATGAAGGATAAACAGCAAGTTCATCAAAGCATACATATACATTAGCCTGTATAGAATCAGAAACCTAAAATAATTTGCAACTTTGTCAGCGTTTCAAAGTATTTGGAGAACAGCACATAAAACCTGGTTATTCTGAGACTGTGCATTGGTGAAATCACTTGGCTGGTTTTGCTTTGATAGTATGTATAGCTTTTTGTATGTATATGATATGGCTTTCCTTTTACTAGTGCCTACAATTTTACAGGCTGCACATTATTGTTTGTGGAGCAGCTCCAATACAAGGTTTTCTAGGGACCTTGTCAGACACCCAGGAGTGTCCTCTGTCTGCTGAGGAAGATAATACCACATTGTTGAAGAGAGCTGTGTGGAAGAGAGCACAACCGGTCAGTCAAGGGCAGGGATTTTCTCCTTTCAGCCCACACCTGTTAGACCATCTTGGGATACTGCAACCAGTTTGGTATCTGCCACATGAACAATAATCAGAGTGCCATTAGGATGATCAGGTACTGGATCGCTTGCTGTGGGAGGAGAAGCTGAGGGAATGGAAGTTGTTGAATCTGGAAAAGAAACACCTAATCACAGCCTTGCGATAACTACAAGAAAGCGTAATAAAAAAGATAACAAATGAAGCTCTTCACAGTGGTGCATGGAAGGAGGACAGGAGAAAATTTCAACCTGAGGGCAATCAGGCACTGGAAGAGACTCTCCAGAGAGGCTGTGAGGTCTCTGTCTTTGGAGGTTCTCATGTCCTGACTGGATAAAGCTCTGAGTGACTAGTTTTCATCTCATAGGTGGTCCTGCTTTGAGCAAGAGGTTGGACGTGAGAGCCATTCAAGTTCCCTCCAACCTGAGTTACCCTAAACTACACCCTCCTGTCCGTATCTCCTTAGGATGAAAATACTTTCAATCCCCTTAATTTTGGACGAAATCTGTAAGTAAAGGACATGATACCTCTTTTTGTAAAGAAGAGAGAGGAAGCACATGGGAAAGAGAGATGAAAATAATTCACAATTATTTTGTGCATCTTATGTGTTTTGAAATCTTAGTATATTTTGCTTATACATAGTTGTTTTTCTAGTGTAAATTTTTTAAAAAATATTGAATGTAAACTAAAAAGGTGTGAGTATTTAATAGCAGGATAATTACTTCATATTTTCAATCCATTGTTTTGAGAGATTTACTAGCAAGTACAAAAAGTTTGCATGTCAGGGTAGGAGTGGGGTTAAACACCTGTTAAGTAGGTTGTTCTTATATTCTTTCAAATTAGGTGATTTTTAGAAAGCTCTGGAGAAGTGTCTTTTTTGTAAACACAATGTGCTAGGTCTAATCACAGTATTGCGAACATGAGGATACTTTCTCTTTACCTCCCTCCATATTGTTAACTCCTTTTAACTTCCCACAGAAGATAACTTTTTTCCCTGCTGCTTTTTTTCTTTATTTCTCTTGAGACATCTTTCTATTTCCCTCTACTGTCTTTCTCCCATGTTTTTTCCACGGTGATTTCTGTAGAAATCAATTTTCACCTTAAATGGATTTCTGATTGAAGGGAGCTTTAACTATTATTAAGGGACAACTACTTTTACTTTGATTTTTCCACTTAAAATTGGCCACATTTTCTCCACCAAGACTTTTCAATTGTGCCCAGAATCTGAAATTCTATGGTAAAGTACCTCCTGCTGTATCCTACTTTGGTAAAACTCTCCAGTCAACAACTTAAGTAAGTCCTGGTCTAATTCTAAGCCCTGAATATTCTGACTCATGTAGATGGAAAATGGAATTCCAACTGCACCAACCCTGCACTAGTTAATTTTTATAGACCTAGAAGGAAATATGTGTGAGATGAAAATGTATTGTTGATTGTTTTAAGATCATTACTGCGAAATCAGATAGCTTAAAATGCTAATTTTTTATATCAACGTATGGTAACTGTTCCCTATCCTGTTTGATATCTAGTTGTTTTTTTTTTAAATCAGAATTAGTCTTCTGAAGGTATTTTTAATAGTATAATAACAAGGGAAAAATAAAAGAAAAAACTCTTCTTCTGCAGCAGTTTATCCTTTATGACACCCACAATGTGCATCTTATGATTTGTATCAGTGGAAAGAATAATTCCTATAACTTTTGCAGTTGAGATAAGGGATTGATAGTTACTTTTATCTCTTGACCAATATTATACGGAATCCAGAAAAAAGCTGTGCAGAACATGATCACACTCAGGCAGTAGTTAAATGAAAGTCTTAACATCAGTTAAAAAAAAAAAAAGAAAAAAATCAGATGTAGGGATGAAGCAGTGTCCTGTCCCATTATTAATTTTGAAAGACATGTGAATGATATTGCAAGGGATTTTCCTGAGATTTATTCTGTGATTATTCCATGTCTGAAAGAATCAAAATGGTGCTCAGCTGGGGCAGTCAATAAGCAGACTAAACATGTGACAGATGCACAGACAACTTCAAAGATGCCGTTACAAGTGCCTGTGGAGATATTTAAGGAGCCAGATGCTGCTGCCTTATATCTTCCACAGCTCAGCCTGTGTCCTGTGATCACCCTCCAAAGGGAGTGTGGGGTTCAATATGCTGCAATAAACAATATTCTATCTAGTCATTTTTTATCTCTTTAGTTCCTTCATCATTCATCTAGCACATGCACATAGGAAGCATACGTGAGTATTGTATATATATATATATATATATATACACACATGCCCCCAGCCATCTCTGCTCTTATGTGCTTTCATACCTGATAGGCAATTTGAAAGACACATTTCAGAGCTTATCTGGGCATATGTTACTACACTATATTGCTTTGCTTTAAAACAAAGAAAGAAACAACCTCAAAAACACCCCCCACCACACAGTTTGAGAGTTTTCATTAGATTGTATTTCCATGGTTTATTTTTGTTTAATGTATTTCACAGTAAATGTAAACATTTTTTTTCTAGCTCTGTCATTGTCCCTGTCAAGAAGGGAATCAGCATACTGATTCCTGTGCCTGTCCCTGGCTTGCCTGGCCACTGCAGATGCTTTGTCTTTTCTTAAGATTTATATGGCCTTTCTCTGTATAAATCTCAGAATCAGCTAGGTTGAGAAAGCCCTTTGAGATCGTCGACTCCAACCTCTGACCAAACACCACCTTGTCAACTAAACCATGGCACTGAGTGCCATATCCAGTCTTTTCTTAAACACCTCCAGGGGCAGTGACTCCACCACCTCCCTGGGCAGACCATTCCAATGCCCCATCACTCCTTCTGTGAAGAAATTTTTCCTGATGTCCAGCCCCTGGTGCAGCTTAAGGCTGCGTCCTCTTGTTCCTGTTGCCTGGGAGAAGAGATTGATCCCACACCTGGCACTGCCACCTTATTTATTAGCCAGTATGGAAGAATATCTTAACTCTGCATAAGGAACAAGAGTCATGTCTTGTTAGGAAAAAGGCCCAAAAAATGATAATTATGATAAGTTTTTCTAAGCTTCTATTTAACACAATCAGTAAGAATTTCCTGTACGAATTGCTGTTCAAAAAAAACCCCTCAAAACAGCCAACCTGCCAACTAACCAACAAACCAGCCAACCAACCCCCTAAAAAACCCAAAACCAAATAAGAGGTGGTCAAGAAAGCAAAAAATGAACTGAAAATACATTATTTTTAAATAGGAAAAAGCAATCGATTTAAATTTTTCCAGTCAGTCTATTCATTTCTGGAGAAAGTTTATGCTCTATTTTTGAACTGAGTTCATATAGCATTGATGTCTGTTCATAGAGCCATTTTAAAACTTTATCTTTAGTGTAAATAACCCTTGATTACAAACTTTCAGTTTGTCTATGATTCTGTTTACTGAATGTGATCACATCACTCTAAATTAAAACTAGCAAGAAAATCACAATTTGATAATTTTTGTGGGACACAATTTCAGTTTTGTCCCATTAATGTTAAATAAATTTTAGGCAAAAGTTGATTCTGGAAATATTTCAGCAGAAAATAATCTCATTTTCTATTTACTATTACAGAGAGACCTGTCAGTGTTTGAATCACTGTGTTTTGACCTTCCTCAATGGTATCACAGTTAATTCATGTTTCAGTAAGTAAAGACAGGATGCAATTTTATGCCTGAGGAGATGGGATAAATTCACCTCACCTATGGAATCCTAGAGGCTTTCCTAGCTGTCACAGTACTTCTCTGAAATACCTGAATGAAAATACTGCTCTTTGTTGTCATATTTGGCTCACTGCTGCAATAAAAACTGCATAATAACTGCATATTATTTGGGTATATGTTATTTCCAATCTGGACTGTGTATATTATGAATTATTATTAGGATATTATATTATATTATACTATATTAATTATATTATATTATATTATATTATATTACATTACATTATATTATATTGTGGTACAGTGAACATTATGAAGTAATACTCAAGAGTTGGATGCAGGAATTTAATAATCGGTCAGAACAGTGGTTGCTTTTTGTGCTCAGTGTTTTTGTGAAATTTCATTTTGAGACAACTTTTTTTGAGTTTATGACTACTTCTCTATCAAGCTTTGTTATGTACATTTGGTAAGCGTAAATAATTTAGTCTAACTCTGATAGCAGTAAATGGCTGTAAACTTTTGTGGCTGTTTTAACCAGGTCAGTAACTTGGCCATTTCATCTACTAGCTTCGAATTTTTTTAATATGACAATGATGTGCTATAAAGTACATATTTAAATGCATTTTTTATAGTTACTCTGGTATGTGCATGAATAAGAATGCAGATAATAACTTTTCCTATAAAATTTACAGATGACTGACAGGGTTGATACCCTTGAGGGAACGGATGACAACTAGAGGGACCTTGACAGGCTTGAAGAGCAAGCCTGTGTGCGTCTTACACCTGGGCTGGAGCAATCCCCTGCATCAACACAGGCTGGGGCATGAACACGCTGAGAACGGCCTTGAGGAGAAGGACTTGGGAGTACTGATGAACATGAAAAACTTCACATGACCTGGAAATGTGTGACGTCAGTATGGAAAGGCAACTGTGTCCTGGGCTGCACCAAAAGAAGTCTGGGCAGCAGGTGGAGGGAGGGGTTTCTGCCCTGTACATCACTCTTGTGAGATTCCACCCAGAGTGCTACATCCAGGTCTGGTATCTGCTACACAAGAAAGATGTGAATCTGTTGTAGGAGGTCCACAGGAGGGCCATGTAGATGCTCAGTGGGATGGACCACTTCTGCTAGGAAGATAGAGGGAACTGGGGTTGTTCAGCCTGGAAAAGAGAGGGTCCAAGTAGATCCAGCTTTTACACATATAAAGAGGGGTTATAAGAAAACCTTTTACCTCTGCCTGTACTGATATGAAAAGGGGTAACAGTTTTAAACTGAAAGAGGAAAGATTTACATTAGATATTAGGCAGAAATTCTTTACTGTGAGGGTGGTGAGGCATTGGAACAGTTTGCCCAGAGAAGCTGTGGATGCCCCACAACTGGAGGTGTTCAAAGCCAGGGTGGATGGAGCTCTGAGCAGCCTGGTCTTGGGAAAGTTGTCCCTGCCCATGTCACGAAGGTTAGATTAGATGATCTTTAAGGTTCCTTCCAACCCAAACCATTTTATATGGTTATCCAGATATGACTTAGATTAGATTAGATATAAGGAAAAAATCTTTGTGATGAGGGTAGTAAGGGAGGGGAACAGATTTCCTTGAGAAATTGTGAGTGGCCCATCATTGTTCTTCAGGAACAGGCTGGACACATCCTTGAACTAGGTGGCACTGTCCCTAGCAGGAGAGTTAGGCAGGATGGACTTTAAAGGTCCCCTCCAACACATATCATTTTAGGGTTCTGTGATTCTATGATTTGTGAACACTGGTGAACAAAATTGTGTAATTGGGATTGCAGCCATGTTTTCTCATGCTTTCCATGTGGGAACATGGTCCTGCAGCATACTGGCAGCCTTTGTGCCAAGTTCCTTTAATAATTCAGATAATAAGGGCAACGTTTACAAGCCATTCCTGACAGAAATTTCCATCAGAAATTTCTTCCATAATTTCTGGGATTGTACAGAGTGTCTTGGTAAGTGATGGTGGGAAGATGTGTTTGGGAATTCCTTGAAAATCCTATTTTTCACTAAAAGTAAATTAATTGTTTTGAAAACTTTAGATCTGTCAGTAAGTATTGGAAATAAATTTAACAGAAATCTCTATATAGTATAATTCGTAGTATAGTAATACATATACACGTGTATATTTCAGTTTTAAATAAAACATTCTGGTTTTTGTGTGCTAATAATATTTATTAGCATACTTCTACATATTCCAAGGTCTTACCACCAAAGGAGACTGCATTTCATAATTCTCAAACCCAAACTTGTGGAATATTCAAGAAATGAAACATTTTCATGTTATTATCCACATGAAAGGGGAGGGTTATAAGTCAAAAATTAAGAGCAAAGGGTATTTTTCTTCCTAATGTAAACATCTGGCAGTATTCCTTGCTTACACAATTAATGGGCATTTAATTGGCAATGATCAGTTTATTGCAGCAATATGAAGTGAATATTTCCCCAGTAACAAACAGCTGTTGCAACAATTTCACAGCAATTTAGCAAACACCAGGTGATAGCAGTATCTAGAATAGTCTTCTGTCTCCAAGCAAATAGAGTAGCAGTGAATCAGAGAAAGGCATAAAAGGTGGGCTGTTAGATTTATCTGATTTTCTTTTTTATTTTTTTCACAGCCTCTGTAATATTGTTTCTAAATCAACTTCATTAAAGGAAATCCAATTGATTTCTACAGCAGCACTAGAAGAAGAGTCTGCATTTAAACCCAGAAAGCATTCAAAACAAGACTGAGACTTTGTTTTAAAATGGCATTGTTTTATTAGAAATTCAACCACTTAAAGCCCCTCTGAATTTAGAATGCTTGTGTCTTGTTATAGACCACTATTTGAATCCATTGGACAGAGATTACTCACACAAACTTGTATCATTCACTGTTTGTAAGGCAGACCACACAACAATAATTTTTCATTACTTTCTTCATTTTTACCATTTGTATGATGGTTCTAACACAGCAGTTTGATTCATCTTGAGTTACAAAAAAAACCCACACAGAAAAAATTGGCTTCATTCACAAATTACTGACAATTAAGTAAAAATATAATTATTTCTACCAGCTGTCTAAGATTAAATGTTTTACTTTTTATTTGTGTTGCTTGTGAGCAGCTTTTCTATTATGGCTTAAATAAAGTTTTTCATCTCTCATTATGTTCTCTCATTACAAATGTAATATAATTACAATAGCTATATGAACTTTGGGTTACTCTGCTTTTGGCATAGATTAAAACACACATTTTATACGTAAAAGGCAGGACATTACTCGGACTTTTTGAAAGGCAGGTTTCATTGGTGAGGAAACTTATTTTATTTCAGCAGAATGCCTTATTTACTATGCTATTTTGTATTAGCCTATGCCACAGTCTGCAAACAATACACCAAAATGAGCAAAGACTCAAGGGACAGCTTATATAACAATACTTTCATTTTCTTATGTACACATTCCACAATAATTGATCTCCATGACAAAAGCAGACAATCAATCATCTTCTATTGTGTTTTTCTCCATTAAAATTACTATTTTTGAAATAACAAAAGGAAGCTGCCTAAGTAACAGGAACATTCCTACATGTTTAAATCAAGACATTGATCAGGCTCGACAAACTACTCTTTAAATCATTAATATGACAATGCAGTTTTTTCATTAATTCATGCATATGAATACTAGATTACACCACTTTTACTTATAATCATCTAGAAATGTACAACAATGCATATTAAAGGGATGTTTCATTATATTCCATTAGCCAAATACTGTATCTGGCCATTTTGCCTCATCAATAACTTGTAGCTTTCAAAGTGAAGAGTGGATATTATCTAAAGTGCTAAACCAAACATTGTGATTCTATATAATTATTTAAAACTATGCTCCTTTACTGCTGGTCAGGTTCTTATGCACAAGCAAATGATGTAGAGAAGTCATTAAGAATGTCCCACACAAATTGGGTGACAAGAAATAAGACATTAAAAAGCATTTGTTTGTTTTCAAGTTACTAAATTCAAATGGTAAAGATATATTTAATATTTTAGATGGTTGTTAAAGGAGATAAATATACTAGTTATAAATCAATAACAATGAAAATGTCTGTATTTTATTTGTATGAAGATACGAAGTTTATACTTATTTATGAAACTGTCAGTCACAAACTTCACTTTTATTGTACAATGTCTACATGCAAGTAAAATGACAATCTCTACAAGCTTGCTATTCCATCAATGAAAGAAATTATAGAAGCTGCCAAGCATATTACATATGAAGGAAAATAGTCCCAGGGCACTAGTGACCTCTTAAGAGGTTTTTGGTTTTGATATTTTTGCATGTGAAAATTTTAAGGAAGGATTTAAGCAAGAGAAGTGAAGTGTGCTCACAACTATAATCCACATATATTGCCCTTATGTAGCAACTAATAGTCTATGACATAAGTAAATGCTTTGCTTCTTCTAGCTTCCTTAGCTGGTGAGAAGGTTGGGGTTTTTTTCTATTGACTCATAAGAGAGACTATAAAAGAGAAGATATGATAGATATTCAGAGATAATACTGAAGCAGAATTATTTTGCAGTTACTCTTAGTGACTGCACAGATTCAACCAGAAGGTGGTGGTAAGTTTTTCATTATGTAACCATCTAAAAAGGAATGTCCTTTTGATTCTGCACCTCAATTCCTCACTGTGAAAGTGCAATAAAACACTTAGATTAAAATGTGAATATTTTATATAAAACACAGTTAAATAACAGAATTAATTAATATTATTGCATGTCATTAACTAGCACAAAAGTCAGATCATTTTGAAACCCCTGAAGATTTCTTTAACTGTATTTTCTTTTCTTCTGAAATTATGAGGTCGGGCCATAACATGTTTCAAGAAAATGAAGTCTTTTGTTATGGGAATGTAAATTTAATAACACAGCATTTAAAATTCCTACAATATGAATTATTGTAGGAATATTTTCATCATATTATATATGAATATCACAAGAAGTTAGACAATCATCATCTAATTAAATGTTCTTAATATATTCTTGTTAAATACTTCCTACACATTATTTTATTATGAGGATTCAATAACTATTTTCATTCATAATCCACAATGTCAATAGAAAGTGGCTTTGAATTCTGGAAAATGTAGTTCTATTAAAAAAAGTATTTCCTTTTTCTTTCCTTAAGTGTTGTCCACTAAGTCATGTAAGTAAATTAGTTGGGTTTATGGAATAGCAAACTAAAACCAGAAGTTTTCATAGCAGTGATTTCCAAGATGTTCAACAAATCTTCTATAAATTGTAAAGAAAAAGCATTTGTATCTTCTATTGTATTCTGATTGGCATAATTATTCTTGAAGAACTCTGAGAACAAACCAGTGAACTCTGGGTTGTTTGAGCGAAGTCTAGTTTCAAATTTTTCACAGCTCTGCTGTTCCATGCTTGGTTTAGCATCAGCCATTGCAGGCCTATTAATGCCAAGTTTTCCGGAATCAATACCACCTGAGAGGAGAGTTTCAACTATTTGCAGTGGTTTGTATTTTCCACTGGAAAAGAAAAGGCAATTTCTGTTTATCTAAATGATGTCTTAAAGGAAGATAAATGCCTAATTTTCTAAATTGTTTTTGATTTTCTAAGTAGGCCCAGCTTCTCCTTGAGAGATCTTTCTTTCAGTGTTAAAATGAACCCTACATGAATCTGTTGTCTACCAACATTGCTCCCTCTCACAGTCTTGGAAAGACAATTTGCAAGCTGGAGTTGTCCCGAATTAAAAGAAAAATTGAAATTTAGGGGTATTATGTTGAAAAACCTGCTACCAATTGTCGCGGTGCTTTAGGAGGGTAAAGTGCCGCAACCTTCCCAAAAGGTGTCTCCAGGAGGAAGCCGCTCAGTGCAGCCACCACACTTGCACACACACACACACACACACACACACACACACACACCGGATAGCTGGCAAAAACAGACCGACGATGAAGGAGCAGGAAGGGCCTTCGCATGGGTTCTACTGGAGAGGTTTACTGCAGCCACACTCGTGCAAGGTTCCAGAGAAGTAGACCCACAACAACGGGGGGTCCAGGGTTATATAGAGGAGCAGAGAGAGCATCAGACACCAATGATCTGAGGGCAAGGGGCGGGATAAAGGTGGGGCCAGGGTAAGGGAACCAATAGGGAAACTCTGGGGCCCTATAAAGTAAGAAGGGGTGTAGCAGCCAGCGAAGCTAACCAGGGGAGTAGGCTGGGGTTCATTAACATAACAGAACAGAGCATTCTGGGGCAAGCTTTTTCAGTCACCGTAAGCTGGAAAGGAACCTAGAACTTGTCCCACTACAGGACTCCTTTCATTCCTTGTCCAGCAGGCCCAACAGCGTCCACAACCAACTTTCTATTGGCTTACTTGTGAAGTTTTTGCCTGAAGAGCAGTTCTTCTGACTATTTAGTTCCATTCTGTTATGTGCTATTTAGGGTCATAATGTGGATAATTCAGAGATAACAGGGACTCAAGTCATGACTAATACTCAAGAGTTAGGACTCAAGTCTAGAAAACAGCAGCCCCCCAAAAAACCATGAAGGATTCCTTCCACCCTCATTCTTGACTGTTTGGCCAAAAAATATTTGAGAAAATTCAAAAAGATTTCTGGTCTAAATTTTTCACCGGTGGCAAGCAAATCCACAGGATGAAGCAGAAAAAGCTTTCAGTCTTTTCTATTGCTGCTGACATTTTAACTCTGGGTGTTATCTGTTAATACTGTCCTATGCTAGTTTAGTGACATGCCATTTAGTAATCAACACTGGTAAAATTTTTTGTTTAAGAAAGGTAGTTTTAGTCTGTATATTCTTACTAGTCATCTGAGCCATCAAAATTTATTTTCCTTTACCTATCAAGGCAAAAAGGAATATTTGTGAAGTTATATTTATAAAATCTTTTAATCCATTTCAGATACCCTTAACATTATGGTCAGTTGACCCATTTTGCTTTGTTTTCACTTTGGTTTCTTGAGGCATAAAACTAAAATTATTTTTGGAATATTAAAACTATGAAAGTATTCATATTACCTGTAAATTAAGTTAACCATGATAATCTTCTAGTTACTTGTTTGCTCGCTTTTAGGAGCAGATTGATTTGAAAGAAACTGTTATACTTTCCTCTTAATGTATAAAATTTCTAGTTCTTCTCTGTAGATATGTACTACCGTCTTCCATATATATACATATATATATGTATATGACATTCTTGAATCTTGCAGCTGCAAATATTCAGTTGAGAATTAAAGAGTATTTAATTCAAATATTTTCTTTGTAATATTTTTAGTATTGGTCATTTTACTTTAAGCAGGTGATGCAGGATCTAATACAATCAAAATTCTGTATGCCAAATCAATAACCATGACCATAATCCAAAAATTATCTAATAAACTAACTAAGGTTGTTGCAGAATACGCAAATGAGTTGAATAGTAAAAGGACTCTTAAAAATCTATATATTGGCATGTTTAAACCCTCTAACTGTTAGCCATTTGAAGTTCAATCAAGTCATTTACTGATGTTAGTACATTTACTGTTCTTCATTAAACAACTCTTGACTGCATGTACGTATCATCTGGCTTTTTTCTTAATAAAAGAGTGAAATAATTTTGATTTTTGATAAGACCACAAATACCTTACCTGGAACACTCCCTTTTGCAGCAGGGAAGTGGGAAAAAAATTGCTACTCCCAAATCTTTACAGATAATTTCTAGGAGGCACGGAATGTTTTCTACTTTCAAAATAAAGAAAGAAGCATCACATTTCTTTCTGTGGTGAGTATGACTGACTTCATGCATACCATGCAATAGCTTATTTTTGTTCTCACAAACTTCTGATTTTGACAAAATACAAGGTTTCCTACCAAGCTAAGTTATTTTCTGCTTCTACTATTAGACTATATTAAGACGTGTATTTTTTAAATTAAAAAAAAAAAAATTAGAAATCTTATTAAGACTGGCTTTTATCAGTGATCAGTAAGGAAAACAAAGGGTACTATTTTTGTCCTCTTATGCAGATCGGTCATGATCAATGACTTGCTCACGGTTAGACAAGGCAAATGATAGATGTAACACATTTGATGTTCAGTTGCTGCACATCACACTACCTCACACAGTAGTCTGGCAGAATGTGTGCTACAGAAGCAGTTCAATGTGGCAGTGTTGCCCGTGTGAAGGAAATGTTAAATTTAGCTTTTTTATTTTAAAAAGCTGCTTATGTCGCTCTGCAGATATACAAAGATGTGAAGAAAGTAGAAAAAATGCTCAGAAAGTAACATCTGTTTAGGAAGCTTCCCTCACTACAAAGTACTGTTGTATCGTTTATTAATGGCTACAGAAAGCAAGATTTCCGGAGGAAAGATTCATGATATTGCTCAAAAATGCTCTGCTTTCTCAGGGTCCATCTGGCCTTTATATAAAGGTCTGATTTTCGGCTTCCTTTTCCTCTTTTGTTTCAAGTGCAAGGATAAAGTAGCTGAGACAAGGCTATGTTGTCTCAAGCAAAGGGATATTTATTATTTTTAAAAAATTAATTTGGATGATGAAAACATTTTCCTGCAAAATTTCGGAAGGAATGTAAACATAGTCACAATATGATTTGGAAATTTACCCAAAGCATTAGGGTTAATGCTAAAGAACTCAATATGTCAATTTTACATCTTACCTCAAATATAGCATTTCAGTAGGTGATTAAGCACAATGACAAAGCATCTGTTCATGCAGTAATGCAGACGAAAGCCTGCCACCTCATGAATTACCGGAATAAGAACACATTTCAAAGTCTTAGTTAAGAACAGATTTACCTTAATCTGATTGTTTCAGTTCACTAAGTCCTTGGCTAACTGGGACTTGAGACACTGTGAATGAAGATGAGTTACATGTACTGAGAATTACTGATTCCAGATGCTGTGTTTCTTGCCACCATATATGTAAAATGAAATAGAGCTTCATAGTCTTATATCAAGTTGCATCTTTCAGACTGTTCAAAAAAGCAATATTTCTTAGTTGGGGGAACACACTTGGATTTCTACAGTCTTTAAGGATTTCCTGAGCCAATAGCATAAGCTAGGAGGTGAATTTTGCTATTATGTTTTCAATGGGAAAGTTAAAAATTGGTTAAATATTTACTATAGAATAGTGCTGTTTCTCAAAGACTACCATTATTTATCTTCATCCTGCAACATTGTTTATGCCATTTCCTCTCCTAAGTTTCTGTACTTTTCTGATCAATACTGTCTATGTCCTGTAAATTTATAGTATTTTCATCTTTGAGGAAATTAATGCTCTATGCATGCAGAAAATATTGGAAATGGGCAGTGTTTGAAGTGAAAAGAAAAACAGGGAGTATGATACTTCACAGCAAGAGAAGCTTCTGTCTCTTTTATTACACAGAACTTATATCCACCCACCTTGCATTAGTTAACAATAGCATTTTTATAAGTTACCTCCGCCTTCTTGTAATCAAGAAAATATTTTGAAATTTATCATATATTTTTCCTATTGTATTGCTGAAAAAAATTTGATTGCCTGACAGATGCAATTTTTCAGCAGCTTTGCATGCATGATTTGCTCATAAACAAAGTTTTCACAGTGACAGTTGATGATTAGGGGCTCTCTTGAGCCCCTAAAAATTCCTGTTGCAATTTTCAAAATAAACCAGCAGTTGCTTAAGAGCCCTGTAGTTTAAAAACAAAACATAGTAGCACAATGTACCACTTATCGCAACGTAATTTGTATTTGAACATGTATTCTTTGCATTACTGAAGAATCAAACAAGGTTTGCTAGTTCTTTCATCTTCAGCACTGAGCTCCTCATATTTCTTGGCTTGAAATTGAAATCTGAGCATGAGCTTCCTGTTAATCTCAGCATTCTGATCACAGACAGCTCCATCAGCTGCAGTTTATGATGAAGATGTTTAACTAGGCTTTGATTGGGTTTTTTTCTTCACTTTAAAAATCATACATATACAAATTTGATAGAATTAACAGGATTGATTAGATGTTAGTATTTTAGAATAATAATTCCTGAATTTCCTAACAGGGGAAAAATTGCCAGCGTGGGCTTAATGGTGGTGCACACCTGGAAAAAGGGAAATAGTCAAAGTAACTGCTCGCTGATTACTATATTTGGCTTCAGTCGACTTAATTCACTGTGGTTTTTCTGAGTTTTCCATGGAAGAGGACATCTTGCATGGGTGTGCAGAAGCTGAAGGTTTTGTATGCTCTGTAGGTTCTGATGAACTCAGAGATTAGTGCAAATTGCATTTATGTTTCTTGGCTGATACTGAATCAAAAACTATTGGTTAACTGTCTGATGATATCCGATGCAAAAAGCAGAGCTTGGGAGTCAAGTTGTGTTTCGACAATCAGTCCCTGATCCTACACATGCTGGGAATGGTGGTGTTCATCCTCAAAGAATCACCCTTGAAATAACAACAAAATGTGTAGACCTTCATGCATAAATTTCTGCTTGAGCACAGTCTGTTCTCTCTTTCCCTTTCTTCACATAAATGTGGGTTTTGTAACCAGAAGGAGTGCACAAATAAAGTACCAAAATGAATTGAGTGGTTGTGGCATGCACAGCTTATTTAGCTGTGCGTTCCCTTCACCATCCCCAGCCTTCCAAGGTTTTTAGGAAGAAAGCTAAGTTTGAGGCCAATACCTGAACTTGCTTACTGACACAGACCTCAGCAAATGAGTCTTTAGGCACCTGATAGGAAATATTGAATGCTGGGTTATGTTTAAAATCCAGTTGTCTTTCTTGACATCCCTATCTACTTAGGATCAAGAGCCTGAAATTGTTCCTTGAAAATAGGGGCGTAACATATTGTTTTCAGTACTCAGCAAAAAGTCTTCATTAAAGACAGTCATAAATCATAGTTTAAATCTTTTTAATCTTTTTTAATCTCATATTTTCTGCTCCTTATGTTTCCAGTGAGTGCCACTTCCACCAGTCATATACCACTGCTGAAGGGATGTGCCTGATTCTCTTGTCATGCTATGATGCAGAGGAAATATTTTCTGCAAGTAGACTAGGAAAAGGAAACATTACGGATATTTTTTTCAGGCTAGGAATTAGACTAGGAAAAGTTTTAGGCTCTTGATGAGCCTAAACTAAAGTTTTCATAACCGTGTTATGAATTAGCAGATCTTCAGTGTCATAGAGTAAATTTTAGTTCCTAAAATATAACTGAGTGTTAATCTGACTCATTGGTTTTGTTCACGTAGAGACATTTGACTGGGGTAGGAACCACATCTCTACAGATCCTGTTTAATGCCCTGCTCAAGCATTTAAACTATATTTCTTCAAAGTATTGAATGTAGGATATCCACCTCTATTGTTATGCTGTTACAGTTATGTCCTACTTTATCCAAACTCGAAGACTTATTGTTCATGAGGAGCATACTGCATTGTCTGCGTAAGGCTTGCATTTGCCAGTTGCACAGCAGTGGCTTCAAAATGGGCACATGGAAAGCCTCAGTACCTTCTGTGTGGTGGTTTAACTGACCAGAGCTCCGGACAAGTTCAACGGAGGGATGCAGTAAGTGTGGCTTTGGGGAAGATTAGAAAAACCAATTATGACTGTCCTGTAACATTTAAAGTTTTAAGAAATACTGACGCAGTAGTCAGCTCTGTTTGAGATTTTGTTGTGGTAGAAGTCAAAAGATAAGGTTAAACTTTTCAAATAAGTGTCAGCTGATAACATGCACAGTCAGGTGAAACTTTATGCCCACGTAAGGAAAATTGAAAGTCTCCTATCTTAAAGATTTCTGTTACAAGTGAAACAATATTAATATGCCTCCAGTCAAATTAGCCAACAAGAAATAATTAACATTGGAATGCTTCCACTCTCTGACAACAATTATTAAAACAGTTCTTTAAATAATAGAGGAATAGAATAATACAAAGTTTCACAGTAAGCAACACTGTAAATTACAGGAATGAGATGGAGTTTCTCAGTTCACACACCTATATGTTTTTCTTAAAATAGGTAATTCCCAAGGGATTGCCTCTTCTACCTAAGTGTGTTAACACCCACTTTCTAAGCAGTACTGATAAAAACCAGAATGCAATGTAAGACGCTTAAGTATCTGAAACACAACTTTAATTTGTATTCTAAAACCTTGTAATCTCAAATACCGGGGGGAGTGTAAATATATGTGTATATGTATGTATACATACTAAAAGGAGGAACTCATCCAAAGAGAACTCTAAGTGTGATATACCACACTTCTAAATATCCTTTAAACTTATCACTTATTGTAGTCTGGTGATATCCTCACTTCATCTCAGTAAAAGTAAGATTAACTCAGAAAGTGGCTGTGATGGCTTTTGTCATTTTCAGATGATCATTTGTGATTCTATTGCAAATGTCAAAACATATTTTAGACATATGTGATTTAAAGCTTGTGAACCCTATGCTGAAGAGTTTCTGCTGTAGTAAGCCATCTCTAGGCAAGTTCATAATAGCACTATCTACAGCAAGAGGTTTTAATTTTGAGTAGTTCAGTTTGTTGTACCAATAACACCACTACTTTTATTCTGCCTGAATCCCTGCAGTTAAACAATCATTTGAGTTTTTTTTTTTTTTTAAAGTGACACTTTACTTCATGAGTCTGGCTCAGCTGCTTTTTCTTCCAGCCTGTGGTTTTATCATTACAGATTAATTTCCAGTCTAGCAGTGAGTTTTCTTTTTTATCTATAACTGGTTTAAGGTTGTATCAGTCATCTTGGAGCTTAAAAATATTTTATGGACTCTTTTTTGTCAGTAACACATCCAAAAAGGTAAAAAAGTACTCCAAGAGACCTACCTGTCATAGGGGAGGATGTTTCTGAACATGCTCAATGGTGTAGTTCAAAGGTAGAGGGGAGTAGGAAGATGCAATTATGTTAGCTGCTGGGTTCTGCAACCCAGATTGAAATTGGGCTCATTTGAGTTAAGAGATGCGCACAGATACCAAAGACATGAAAGCAGAAGTAAAACAAGAACAAGAGCCATCCCAGTTAGAGGGTGGCTCCTCATATGATATAAATGGCAAAGTCTCTGTTTTGGTTGATTCAGAACGATCATTCAAGAAATGGCATAGTCCCAGTTTCTGCAAGAATCTATTCTATGGTGAGCTTGGTCTTTTGTTGGTGGGGAAAGGAGGGAGAAAGAAGGAAATCTACCATTACACCACCTCATCTGCACTTTGACAAACAACCTTCTAAATAGAAGATAACTCTAAAGTAGGTTGATGGACGAGGATTCCTTTCCATGAACCTGAAGTATGCAGCCCACTTGAGTGTAGCTCATGTTCACTGTATTTCTAGAGCTGATTTCAGAAGCTGATTTGGATTTTTTTATCTATCCACCTTTTGGCAGTGTAGCTTTGACTCTAACCAAGGTTGTTTTTTGAATAAGATTACGTACATTCCTTGGGGGTTATTATTATATTACTTTTGTACCTACTTGAGTTAGCTAAATTAGCTGACTGTTCTCCTAGTTTTAATGGAGAGAGTGGCCCTTAAGGTGATTTTCAAAATATCAGTCTAACTTAGACTCTGTGAAGAGCCTCCTGAGGTGCTTTATCATATATCCATTGATACAGACTGAACTTGAAATACTGGTGTAAAAACCCCCTCATTCTTCATTCCTACAGTAGTACTCTCAACATTTTCTTAAGAAATAAAGTTTACAACATACTTCTGTTTCTACATGCACATATTAAAATGCTTGTGACTCTCAATGGCACAAAACTCAGTAGTTTATTCTAACACCTGCTTCACTATCCATACTCTTAATAATCTTGAAATTGCTACTTCATGAAATTTATTCTTTGATGCAATAAAATATGGTTGTTAATGGGACACAGGCTCATGCTAACGATCTCTTTTTGTAGGTCAAAAAGGGACACACCAATATGGAAAACTTTGAGTTCTGACCATTGAAGAGTCAACCTAAACCTAAATGTTGTATTAGCTTACAATGTACTTTATGCAAATTTTTTTTTTGAAAACCGATTCATTATGAATTTGCCCAAGCCTACTTTCTAATCTTGATGGATATATTCTAATTAGGAAAACTGACTTGTTTCCCAAGTGACATAAATTAAAAACTTAAAGATAAATACACACCTAATTGACTGGTGGCATGCTGAGGATATTTGGTTTGCAGATGAGTTCATGGATATCATTTGGCAGAAAGCTATGTGAAAATATCTTATTTTTGTGGATTGTATTTTGCCCTGCAAAGATATAATTTTTAAAAATATTATTAGTAGCTGAGTCAATTAAAGCATTAGAGTGTAGTTGCTGTTTTCTTATGTGCTGTTTGTTATGAAATTACCTCTGACATATATCACATAGTATTTCCTGTTGATTAAACTAATTTCATAGACATAGTTTCATCAGAGCTTTGTGAGCCTGGAGATACCAATGTTTGCTTAATATTTGACAAGCACAATTCAAAACCCTCTAGGCTCACCAGGCCTGTTTCCATAATCCTTAATTGGGAAAAGTAAGCCTTGAGAGTTTTGAAATACCATGCTGAAATTGAGCTCAAGGGCTGGCAACACTATCAAAACTCCCTGCGTAAGCCCACAAACAATAACACATGCACCCTCCATGCGCCACCCCCTCCCAATATTTGGCCGATAGTCTAGAAAATATGCAGCTACAGTGCAATTAGACTTTTAAAGTTAATTTAAGAGAGTAAAAGTATAAAATTCTGGGTTAATCTTATTTTGGGAAACATAGGAACAAACTCTTAATTTTTATAATATTTTTGACGAAAAGTACTGGTTTGCTATTTCCTCTCAAATAATAGTTTGTTTTATTTTTTCCTTAACTATCTGATGGGAATTGATTAATATACAAAGGCACTAGTGGTTTGTCAGATTACACAGTAAGAGGAGGGTTACGACCAGTAATTTGTCATTTTCCTCTTCATCCATTTCAGCTGCCTTTCTGAATTCTGCACATTACTGGGGGGTCATATGGGTGGCTGTAAGTCATAGTAATAAGTTACTTTATAAGAAACATATTTCCATACACCTGCATGCTTTTCTACATTTTTGTCTTTTCCAAATTTTTGGAAGGTCTTTCTGCTCATTGTGCCACTAATTTTCAGGGCAGCTTTCTTAGTAGCTGTGGACTTAGTAATAATTTAAAAGACAAAAACTGAGACTGGTTGAATGGAACACAGGCAGAGCATGAAACAGTTTATACTGGTTTTGTGCTATTTTGCATTTTCTGTTGATTTAGATTTATCTCAGAACAGTGATGGCGTATGTTGAATAAGTGGGAGAGGAGCTTGAGAAGATATATGTTTATTAAAAAGTGCTTTCTTCAAAGCACAGATAATTCAATTTGTTATGAGAAAGGAAAGAAATATTGTTTATTTTCTGAACCTCAGCTGGGCAAATATGTACTAGGCAGTGTGCGCTAAACAGTGTCAAAGTAGACATTTGAACAGTGAGCTCCAAGCTGGGAAAGCTGCCGGCAAAGCTTCATTTTGGAGGATTCAAGGTTGCTTTTGGAAGCACTCCCCAGAAGATTATTATTTAATGTACTGCAGTAAATGTTATGTAAAATGGTAAAGCTGTTGTCCTAAGCACTGCACAAAACATAAAGCCAAACTATTAAGGTGAGAATACAATGAGTTCACGTTATATTTAGGTGCGTTAGGATTACAATTTGTTAATATAATTTTGAAAATACTTTAGAAGTAACTTTTGGTGAGTCTTCCTTTAAATTTTTGTAATATTCTGCTTGCCATGTTTTTTATACTCTGTTCTCTTTTATTTGCACACACAGACTAGCTATTTTAAACTAGATTTTCTATGCTAGCTACAGTATCATGTAATTTTTAAGTGTATTTTGAAGTTGCACTGAAATTTCTTCAGCAGCTGGAACATTATTAGATGTAGAAATGTGTCTTCTATGAAGAAAAATGATGATAAAGTAAGTAAGAAGCATAAAACTCTGCTGTTATGATGGAAGAAATGCAGATGAGAAAGATGGTTTAATTTTTTTTTCTACTAGATCTAAGTTAAGAATATTACCCATAACACTACCTAATTGAATTAGTATATTGAAATCTTGGTATTAATTCCAAAGTATGAGTGAAAGGCTTAGTGTTAAAAGGCTGCTAAAACTTAATTTCTCCTAAGTGGGATTTGAAGGAAAACCATTAGCTTATACCTGTGAGGAAATGAAATATTTGTTCAAAGTAGGAGAATGAAAGATAAAGTCTGGTGCACAAAGGTTGTTTACCAGTTGCTTTTTGTTTGTTTGTCTATTTTCTTGCTTTTTTCTGTTCTGTTGGTTTGGGATTTTAATTTATTTGTAATTACCATTAGGCAAACCTCTAGCCAATTCTCCATAAACATCTGTGTTTTGTGCTGGAGTGATTTACCAAATCTGAGACTTGTAAGCAACTGAGAAATTGGATGAGGTAAAAGAAACACTAAGGTGAAATGCCAACGGTCTCTCTGCTACATTTCTCTAAGATTTGGTTTTGATGTGCTTCCTCTCTGACTTATTGAGTATAAATCACTCTACCAAGAAATTGTAACTTCATCAGTGCAAATAAATGTGATTTTCTTTTCTGCAGGATTTGGATTTTTGATTAATACTTCTTACATCTGTAATTCCAAAGACTTTTCCAAACACTAAAGAAACATCTCCCTCCAGACAGGTTTGGTGTTTACTACAAGAAGTTACAAATCAAAGGAATTAAAAACAGCATCTCTTCTGCATCTATGACATACTATACTTTTGTGTGCTGGCTGTTTAATGGAAACCAAATAAAATATATTAATATTCCAAACTGGTTAATATGTGAGCCTTCTCTCACTGGTCTCTCTTGTTAACACTGCTTAGCTTAGCTAAACAAATAGTAGCATGTGTATAGTTAGTGAGCTTGCCTTCTTACATCCATAATACAAGTTTATAATGGAAGCAATATCATATAGTATTTAAATCTGACTTTAAGTGTTTGCCCTAGTAGATGGTCTTTCTTTTATTTAAGTGCCATTACTTTTATGTAGTCCATTTTCATTGCATTTAGTCCCATTTTAGTAATAATGTTTGCATGATTTACCAGGAAAATGCAATCTTTGCCCTGAATGGCACAGTGCAAGAAAAAATGGAAGCTGTTAAGAGCCTGAATGGCAAAAAAGTATTATTGACCTACGCTGGCAGCCATGTGTTTCAATTATTTTCAAGAATCCATTTGTCAAATAAGTGAAGCAATGTGGGACGTCAAGTTCAAGCTGGGGTTAGTGCCTTTCTACAGCTGATATGATGTATCTTCTGTAGCCATTTAATTGAATTACCCAATTTATTTTTCAAGCAACAATGCTCTACCAAGAGCCATGACATTAAACAATTAAATACTAGTTTAAAAGTCTGCATTTTGTGTAGTTCATCATTTCTCTGCAGCAGACAGTTGGCCTAGGGCTGTGCTGCATTCTGGTACAGTAAAAGCTTAGTGTGTCAGGGAACACCTATCCTGTCCCAAACAGCCAAATTTTGAGACCAGTATGCATGGAGAATGTGCATGTCCATTGCCTGGCCAGTATTATAAAAGCTGTATTTTTAATTTCTGAGGAAATGGAAAAGAGTTATTGTTAATTCATATGCTTCAAGAACTTCCGGATTTCTGGTTTGGAGACTAGAAATTCAGAAAAGGGACTAAAATAAAAAAAAAAAAAATTAGCAAAATATTCAGGGAAAACTTGGGCTAAATTGCAAAACTTCCTTAAATTTTTGCAGCAGTAAGAATTGTCAAGGTGACATCTTTGTCACCTTGATCAAATAGTGTGGGATTTTCGCTTTCTTTTTCTTACTTTCTATTGGAAATTTTTTGCCTGTAGTGCACTAAGAGAAGTAGTTGTTTACTTGGGTACTCATACAGTGCACGAGTCTGCATACATATTCTTCCGCAAATATTTAAAATAATTCCACCGATTTTACTAAAAAATAAGTTGAGGAGCTGAGAGGTCTCCATATTTCTTTGTGTTTTCCTGGTGTTACTGGAAATTAATGAAAAAAGGTTTTTTTAAATTTTAGATGTTTTCTTTTGTTGTATACATATACATATATATTTTTTTTATGAGAAGAATAATTACTGAAACAGAGGGAACAGTAATGACTCATTTTTTTTTCAATTAACATTCAACAATTAAATTTTAATATGGTCAGGGAATTGTTCAGAGACTTTTGTATGGGATACTGCACCTTTAATTATCTGCCCTCTGGTGCCAAGCCTTTTCTTTGAGTGCTTCCATAAAAGCTTATTGCAGCTAGTTATTGAGCAAATTAGTACTTGAGTTTTGGTGAAAAATGTCTTTATTAGTCCTAAAACCAGAGTCACTGTGCATTCCCAGAAGGCGTGATTTTGTTTGATGAATAAATCTAGTAATTATCCTGCTGTTAGGGCTGTACTGCAAATGTCATAAGCAGATAAACAGAAGGAGTAAGCCTTCCGTAAATTCTCTAATTATCTATGTTGGATTACTTATTGCCTGCAGATGATTTATGAGCATATTGATATATCCTTAAGTATTTTCATTTGAGTTCACGGATGCAAATAATTAAGGCAGTAGTAATTTGCAAAAGAAAGTGGCAGGTCAGGGTCATCTCATTATAAAACTTGTGCTCATGTTCATGCTATTGGAAAAGATACAGGTATTAGCTCTTTCACTAGGCTTCCTCCTTTGACATCTTTAGCATTCCCTTTCATTTAGTATAATTCCCAATTTTACGTAAATGCATCTTAGACCTCAGTTTGCTTAGATACCATCAGGTCAGAATAGAGATGATTGTCAGATTGATTTCCAATACCCAAAATGCCTATGACCCTGGAGAGCCACACTGGAAAGTGTTTAGATAATACAACTAATGGAAGATGGTAATTTTCTTCAACTTACTATTGTTGTTTAAATGTTCAGTTCATGCTTTTGCATCATGTCATATTAAGTCCTGTTATATCCCTTGGTGTAGTCAATGTGGCTGAAATAAAGATTTCCCCTTTCCTTCCCAGAGTAGCACAAAGAATGCATAGAGCCCTTTATGTAGAAGCATATAGGTATAAAAATTTTTATATAACCAAGCCCTCTGTGTGTGTAGCAGGAGGAAGGTCTTTTTCTCTGTTTCAGCTGTTAAGGGAAGTTTCTGTTGAATACTCAAGATATGGAGAATTTGCTTCCAATAATAAAAAGCAGCTGAGTGAAACTACTGGAAAAGCTTGTGCTATGCAATGTGTATGATACCTTATCTCTAGATGCATCTGGGTTTTGTGTGTTGATTTTTGCATGTATTTCTCTTATCACGTGCCTATTCATCTACCTGCCTAATAGTACACAGGCACTTTGCCCTAATGTGTTACAGATTTTTGTGGGTGATATTTTCAGTTTTACTTAAAAGTTGATGCAGTGGGACCAGCATGATTCATGGAGTAAGGATTTAAAACGATGCAACAATGGCAAAAACGTGTATTTAGAACTGTTGTAACTACTTTTGCTCACGGCTGATTGAAAGAGTTCTCTTCATCTGTTGTAATAACTATTTTAGCTTAGTTTTGCTTTAGTAAGCATTTTTGAAGAGACTTTACGACAGGGAGGGGAGAACTGACATTTACAAGTTTCTATTGATATATTGAATATTTAATCTTCCAGATGTACTCCCGTCATAATAACTTACTTTAGCAGAACTCATTTTCAGAAAACACAGTAATTGCATGAAACTGGATCATTCTCAAATGATACAGTGGCAAGTTTAGCTGAAAATTCTTCTGAAATTTTTAAAACAGATATTTGGGAATATGCCCCAGGAATTATGAGAGCAGTTATGGTGCTGTTTGCCCCTGGAGTCTGATTATATAAATAAGACTAAAAGAATAGCACTAGTTATTTTCATACAAAAACTGTATGGCATGGTTGTCTGATTTTGGACTTGTTTCTGGAGGTTCAGAAATGGGACAGTATTGGTCTACCAGGCACACATAAAATGGGAACAAATGAGATAAATAATGTGACTTTGAGATTATCCTTAGTCTAGTCTAGGAAACCTGACCTTTCTGATAATTTCTTCTGGGCACAATAAACTGAGATGTCACTTCAAGTATAGTTGCATAAAAATATATGGATTGGACAGAATTGTACACTTTCTTTTCTAAAACCTGCATACCATGGATCTGTTATCTTTATGGACAGGAGTTGTTGTGCTGTTAGAATATTCTCCTTTAACTCAGTTTTCTCCTCAGTCTGACTGACCTTACTGCACACCAACATTTGTTGCTAAAGGGTTTCTTTTGCAGTTCACGATCAAACCCTTTAATTTTTTTTTTTAGAAGTATTAACTGCTTCTCTCCAGAGCCACAACGTTTGTAAGAAAAAAAGATGGTTTATTGAAAAGACCAGAGGAATCAATGATTTGCAGAAAGACTGTTAACAATTAGGGATTAAATACTGAAAATCTGTCTAGCCACCACTAATCAGCTAAAGCTCACATGCCATCAGATAATGGGTCAGAATTTTCATAACTCATGTTGCAGATGATCTGTCCAAATAGACAAGTCTTGCTTCCTTGGGAACATCTGCCATAAATTGTTTTTATCGCTATTTTTAACTTACAGTACCAAGATGATTTTTAGATACCTTTTTTACTTCTCCTCTCATAGTAACATCAGTAATTTTGCACCCAACAATAGCTAAAACATGTGAAACAATTAGTGTACAGTGATTTTAGGACTTTGGGAGAATTTTATTTGAACAATGAGCCAGATATTTTAATCAATTTGGTGTCTCTGTGTTCTTATTCTGTGCTCCAATTTAGTAGCATTTATTGTTGCCTATGTTTATACAAACCTTCTTTTGGGGTACGTGTTTGTGAACGTGCATATAAACTGAGATCAAATTTCCATCCATGTTCTATCAGAGCTTTGTTGGGTCAATTAATAAAAACAGCAATATGTGATGTCTGACCAATTACTGTATTTATGGAAAATAAAATATGAAAGCTTAATATTTACAACAATCTAGTAATAAGAGATTGTAATAGTTTTGAGATATCTATTCAAACAAATAAAATGTTCAAATACAGCATGAACTCATGAGGGGTGAATGTGATCATAATGTTAGTCAGAATTAGTTGTTTGAAATAATTACCAGGAACTATTTTACTTGTTATATGTGTGTATATAGTGTGTCCTTCATAGGACCTTGAAAGTATTCATGATCACCTCATTTGCTGTCAACAACTTCTTAAACTACTGCCTGGTTCACAATGAAGAAATGTCCAGTAAGACTAAAATCCTCTTCCTAATGAGTGCCTTATTTGTGGATGAAGGAGGAATGGAGCCGACAACAACCAGAGGTTTTACTGTTTCTGGTGTTTTATTTGACAGTTAAAGTCGGATGGCCAGGAAGCCAAAAGGAATCAGCTGCAATGTGGAATTGTTAATTGGTCTCTGTCACTGTCTTTTATCAGGCATTATACGAAAGCTAGCCTAGATGAGTGGCTTTTTGCTTTTACGACAATTAATAAAACTGGGCTGTGCTTACTAAAATTAGTTTCGTAAAGGTCATATAGATATTCTAAAATGTCTCTCCTGGTTCATGCAGAAGGTGCCGACAATTTACTTGTAAGAAAACTACAAATATCCAGGTGCAGTATTTTAAAAGCATTTAATATCTAATTAATAAATTACATATTACATCTATTCAGAAGAAAATGCTGAAAAGCAAAAATAATAGTGGTAGCCATATTTAATTATAGTATCAGTAGCATTTTTTACCACTCAGAATTGTTTCATTTAAAGTCTGTGCATCAAATATGGAAGTGGGAATTATGCATTAATAGGTCAGTTTATGCAAGGGATTTCTTAAATTATCCCATTTCATATGTTCAGTCCTGAAATTTTTTCATAAATTGTTAGCAACTTCTTTTCATATTGGTAATAATACTTTAAAACATAGGGGGTTATATATACTTATATATATATTAGTGTATTTGATTTTAAAATCAATGAGTGTCATTGAGTCCACTTTACTTCAGGACTAATTACATACTGACTGTGTATTTGCAGTTAATAAGCTTAGATACTAGGGGAAAAATCAGTAAAAAAGATTACACCACAGATAATTAATAAAAATCAATTAATTTGTTAATGAGTACTCTGCCATTACCCAAGGTGGCAGAAACCAGCTGGGGAAAAAAGAAGCATCCCTGAATAGGACATTTTAGATGCCTGAGATCTGCTGAGAATTTCAAAGGAAATGACTATAAGAGGCAGCACTACTTGGGTTAAAACTGGCTAAATTTCCTCTAGAGATTGCAGGTCCTCTAGCTAATAAATCTACTAAAAAAGTGATTCACCTTTAGTGTGTGCTATAAACCATCTTCTGATGCCTTAAGTACATTGCTCACTGCCCTGTATTAAAAACAAACCCCATAGTTGTAAATGTCAGTGACTAGGGTTGTTAGAGCTCTTGCATCTGCTCGCTTTAGAGTAAAAGCTGGAAACACCCATTACCTCTTAGATGACTTTAGGATAACATTTTGCATTCAGATATATAAATGGCATAAAGTCAAACATGAACTGGCAGCAAAATGCAAAATGCCTTCAAAACGTCCTTGGAATAAAATGGAAAAGTTCAATGGCAATGCTTATCCATTTGTAAGTATACTTCTGTAACAAAATCTGTAACATGTTTTCCATCATCTTTCTTTTACTTTGTCTCTCCGTTGCTAGGCCATGGTAAATTTAATCAAACTCTATACAGAACTGAAAATAAAATTATAATCCATACACACACTGTCAGTCACATTATTTATTTAATATTATTCTTATTTTCCTTTTTTCTTTGCATGGATATATCTGGAAAGAAATAGGTACTTCTATGGCAAGAGAGAAGAAGGTGCTTGGATCTGGAATCATTGCATATAATCCAAATCTTATTTTTCTTGTCAGGAAGCAATGGAAAATAACTATGTGTAGAAGGTTAAAGTATTGACCTCACTAGAAGTCAAACTCTTTGTATTGATCAAGAGAAATGTACACCAGAACAAGAGAATTCCTCATTTTTAAAATAGTTGTAGATGGTTATAAACTATTGCTTCAAAAATATTTTCTCTGTGAGAGAACTTCTATTGTGTACAGTACAGACATGAGGCAGATAAGTACAGTATTTTTATGTTACTATAGTACTGCAGTGACTATACTGTTTCTTATTTAAAATACTTTCATACATACAGTTGTCATCTTGTTTTGGTAAACTTGGCACAGAGTTCACTGTGAGCATGGTGCACATCAGATGATCTGAATGACTAGAACTCCTAAGGAATGACTCATAAAACTTAATTTGTTTCCAAAACGTTGTGATTTTAAGGTTGGAGAGACAAACATCACTTGCTTTTGAACCATTGAAAAGAAATTGTAATGTTTAAACTTCTTGGTTGGTAGTCAAGATTAATTCTGTATACTGCTGACCATCTGGTTTTCATTATTTCTGTGTATGTTGGTTTTCCTTTATTGGTGTCACAATATTTTAAGTCTTTATTTCAAAATCTACTTTTAGATAATATGAACTGCTTTATCTAATTAAATTGTGCTTAAAATAATTCTTTAGTCTCTATTTTGTCTTGATGGTGATCTTTCAAATCTGTTGAGTTATTAAGCACTAGGATTGATTATGTTGTTTTACATGACGGTGAGTTGTCTAAATGACCTTTTAAAAATTACTGTCTATTTTAACACATAAGCCTAACAGATAAAATACCATTGCCATAATTTCCTCATTAAAATGCTTGCTATCACAAGCATTTCCTCATTAAGCTGTGTACCTATGGCAGATAAATGCTGTCAGAACATAATCTTTGTATCAAGTTAGGGGTTCAGACAAGGTGCACACATTTTGAAGAAACAGAGCAGAAAAGCTCCTTATTTACATAATTATCTCAGTTTCCATACAAAGCATCTCAATTTTGAAGAACCTGTGCTAAGCTTATTGCTTTTCACATATAACACTCTGCTGTGGAGGCAGCAGAGAGTAGTGAATGATGGTGATCTTGGAAATACACTATACGTTTAACATTTCACTGGCAGAGTTAAATTTTACATTTTTAACCTCCAGTTATGTAGCAAGCAATGGACTACAATGTGATTCTTGGCACTCATTAAACCTTGATTACCTTTTCCATCAAGCAGAAGGAGCAGGTCCTTGGCATTTATTAGCTATTGATAACTCTGAGGCCAGTGAGGTACAGCACCTTGTGCTACTAGATGTTGCCGTTGAAGCTTCAAGAGATATTAAGCTGAGAGGTATCCAACAACAGAATGTATGAGCATGTTTAATTTCAAAACTGAGACCACGGTTTGCCTAATTATATACAGATTTTCAGATTTATGCAGACTTCTCAGTATGCATAAATGAAGTCTGATGAATGTTCATCATACTTTTTTGGTATTTGCATGCATCATATAATATAATGCATCATATAAGGTAATAGCAGTGTTATATGGATAATATTATTCTTAATGTACATATCTCATGCTTGATACTTTTTATTAATATCCTAGAAAACTACTCCTAACACTATGGATATTTGAAACTAAGGGGTTTGAGGAAATAGCATATTACCAACACCACTCTGTACATTCTGTCTCTCTGGCTATAGAATATAGATTCAAAATATGTCCTGATTGTACATTATTCTTCATGTGTACAGCTGAGCATGTTACAGAACTTTTAAAAAAAAATATCATGACAATTTGTCAATAAGAAGAGTTTGATAAAATGAACACTTAGGTTTAACTGAAAAAAAATCATAGCAACCCTTTTGTAGCTGTGATAATCTCTGGAGGAAAAAGGGGCAAGTTTTTTTAGAAAAACTTATATCCTTAACTCTCTGTCTTATTTAGGTAGCTGACACGCCTCAAAAATTACTAACTTGTTATGTTAGTTCTCTTAGTCCTCCACCCCTAACAATATCATTCTGCCCAACAAGCACTGCCTCTTATTACAAACCTTGCAATAATGGAGTACCTTATTCACTGAGTATTATTTCCTCAGTTTATGACCAACATCTGAAAAGAGGTGACTGCGATTTCTGATGACTCTTTCACTGCTTACATTTAGAAGGAAGTTTAGTTTTCTCAGTGGTTTTCTGTTTCTCACACCACATTCAGAGCTTTTTAGACATGGGTATTCCCTGGACTACCCATTCTTCTGGAGAAGTGTGTATCTAACTTTAAAAAAGCTCTTAAACCTTGCTGAATTGAAGCCTGATAGCTAGTACTGCTTTTCTCTGCTTCCCCCCACCGACCCCCCCGCCCCCAAAAGAAAGTTAACAGCTAAACTACTGATCATCTTTTGGACAAATTGTACCAAATGCAATCACATTCAGTTGAAGGTATATCTTGAATTAAATGTTTCATCTTATTCTGCTTTGGTAGATGGTGATGAATGCTATGCTTTTGCTGGGTTTTGGGGCTGCGTGTTTTTTTTTGTTCAGGAATCTTGTTGCTCCCACCAGGCATCATTGACAGAAATCACTTTTCTGTGTGCAAGCAATACGTTAAAGTCAGAAGATCACTTTGAAGTAGGCTGCTTTGGAGCTGCAGAACAGGGAGTTGGGGGAATTTCAGGGGGAGAAGCCATGAGCTGTTAGCGGCTTCCAGTGATGCCTTTTTGCAAGTCCTAAAATCATGAGCCAGACACAGTTAGTGATAAAAATGGGTTACCTTTGTAAGGATCCTCAGGTGCATAATTCACCAGGTGGAAAACACCAAAGATGTACACTCATATACCATTTTTATAGGTTTTGCAAATTAGCATATCTGACAAGAATCCCCAATTAGAAACACATGTGGTGAGGCAATTCCTCCCTAGTTCAACCCTACTGAATCCTCTCCCACCACCCTCCTCTAGACAAGAACTAAAATCTGTTTATGAAAATGTGTCTTGAAGAGCTGGTTTCAACCTTGGTTGCCAGAAAGAACCAAGATAGGATAGGAGCCTTGGACTGCCAGTTTAGAGCCTCTGGAATGTGTTTTGTCTTTCTGCCTATCATGGCAGGAAAAAATACTGGAGCTAACTACGAACATAATAATACACTACAAAGCTCCAAATATATGTGTAAAGAATAGAAAGAATTTATAAAAGAAAAAAAGGCAAAAAATCAATTCAGCATCACTAGTAACTCTCTGGATGTGCCCAAATTCTTCCTTTTTTTATTCAGTTTTACTCAGTTTCTCTAACTGGGGGTATAGTGAGTCATTTCATCCAGATTTGTGTCTCTGGACATGTGCTAGCAACCTTTCATGCATCCCTGGTAGAGTTGGGACTGAAAGTGGGGAGAAGCAGTGGAACAAAATTTGTTTCTGGTGATGTTTGGAGCATCTAGGCAGAAAGACTGGAAGGTGAATTAAGGAGAAACTTGTTTCAAATTTTGGTCTCATGAGCTTTCATGCTCTTCAATATTCAAGATGTAAAAACAGTGCACAAAATGTAACAGAACTAGTTTTTACCTACTGCTGTGTAAGTAGAACCTTCCTTATACCACATGAGTTTAATTCAGTTTAGGTTGCATTTTGAAACAGAGGCAACATTAACTTTGAACTCCTTTGGAGAGCGGTGGATTGATATTTCAAAGGAAAACACTTAGAATAAACTCATGCAGCATTTTAGTGATGATATATGAAAGATGAAAGTTCAGGACCCTTCTCTGAACCAAGCAGGAATAGAATTTACTTGACATCAGGTTTTTTACATCAGCCATCTGCTGTGTGGCTATTGGACGGGAAATTTGGGGCATTAGTGGCAAACACAACAGTCATGGTTATGTTGGTTATTTTGTTTCAACACAGAAACCCTATACTGTGCCTAAAGAAAGACTGATCAAAACTTAAATACTCTATACTCTGAAATTAGTTTTGACATCTGAAAAAAGCTGTGCTGAATATATTCTCAATTCTTTTACAGAGCACTGAATTTTAATTATTTCAAAGTACTTTGAACCTAGAATTCTGGTTAGCAGCATCTAAATAAGTAACATCAGTAATTTTCTAGCTTGGTACAAATCATGTTGGCAATTTGCAATAAAATATCTACAAGATATTGAGGAAAGCAACAATCCTTTTCATCTATTAGTCAACCATTTACTAGCTCCAGGACTAAAGTTTATCTCTTCCACTTTTTTCATAGGTTTTTCTAATTGCTCTGTTATTCAGTTTCTTCATCTCCATCCTTCACCTCAAACAGAGGAGAAGCACCTTTCTCAAACAGGCTTGTGAATCCAAATTTTGCACATCTGAAGTTCTGCAGTTCAGAAGTTCAGATTATGTCCAGTTTAATCCCAAGTCTCCAATACAAAACCACATTTTTCATTTTCTTATTTAGCAATGACTTCAGGTTTTATTGAGAGATAAATTACTATGTGCTTAAAGTAATAGGAACGCTCCACTGGCAGTCAATGTGTTTTGTGTTGCCACTGTACTTCATCAAACATTGGATCTCTACAATATAAATAGTATGGGAGTAAGAGAAATAGGAACATGTTCATTAATGAAGAGCAAAGCCATGCCTGAGCAAAGAAAAAACTATACCAGCATTTATAGAAGCTGACTTGAACAGAAATTGCTTGTGGATTCTTCATCTGCCAGTGAGATTGCATAAAATTCTGGTTGTGTCAATGTATTAAGATATCGCAGAAATTAAAATGAAAGCAAGAAAAGGCAAAGGTAAAGTGAAAGATCTTGCTATTAGGCCGTTGCTTTGATCATAAGGATTCAAATATATCTATCATCCTACATCTGTGAATCTGTATTTAAAGGTTAATGAAGTTTTTTACCTTTTTGGACTTATTATAGCTAAATTGCTGTATCAGCAAATATAGAGAATTTAGCACTCTGTGATTTATCAGGAAACTGGTATTGTAAAAAGAGTAGAAAGTCATAGGATTTATTTTCAAATATATCTTAACACAGTTCTTAGAAGACTAACATGTTAATGTTGCAAAGGGCTGCACAATACTCCTCATATTCCTGGGGGAAAAAGAGCTTTTTTAAAAAAGAAACTTTCTTGTTTGGCAACTGTAGTGCTGTGATTTATGTACAAGTTGTAGACCTTAGCAGCAAATGCTCATCATTTTAATGGTTTCAGCAAGACAACTGGCTTGCATCAGTCTTGTAGTGCGCGGCTCATATCATAAGACTGTGCATGTAATAGTGATACTGTCATGTGTTAAATGAGCATAGCTTGAAGTATTATTTTTTTAAAAATTGAAAGGTTGTGGCAGTAATAAAAAGGTTGAATGGTAATGTCTCTAATTGAACAGTAAGGCCTCTTTCCTATTAAGTCACTCTTTCATCTGTCTTTTTAATTATTGCATTATCATTTTGTACTGCAGTTCACAATGAAACGACCATTTGTGTTTAAGTGAAAGCTAATTATTAGGACTGAATTATTGTGCAGTTTATTGATCCCTATGGTGGATTAAGGGCTTTAAGTTCGTCTAGACAGAATAGTTAGCAAAATGACAAAAGGAAACATATAAGACCCTTGGGAAGAATCCCCACGCTCCATAAGCAATTAATGCCTGCCAGGTAATGGAATTTAAGTTTATACTAAATCTAGCAGTGCTTTGACATTTCAGCTGCCTTATAAACACATTAGTCTAATGAATTAAGACTTATGAATTGTGTTGATATACAAGCAGGAATAGTTGCAAATGCTAGATATTTTTAGCCCTCTGTTGAAAAATGAATACATTTCTTTCCGAATTTGATGAAAAATGAAATGTGTTCTGTGTAATGTTTATCTCTGTTCACCCTGCTCTCTATTGATGGATGTGCATTAACAATTTCCATTTCCAAAAGAACACTAATCTCTCTTATGCATGTGAAAAGTATGTGGTGAAAAACCAAGGGGAAAAAACCCACCCCCCCCCCCAAAAAAAACAAACCAACCCCAAACACAGTACTGCTGAGTAAGAAGCCAAACAGGCCATTCATCTCAGTCCAGTGCTGGGCAAGTTTTAAAGCCATCTATCATTATCTTGATGGGAAAGGCACAGCTTGAGCTAAGTATACAGCCCTTTGTTATTTATAAGAACCTGTCTCTGAGTGGACTGTGAATAGACAAGACAAAGTGGTTTTTACTGGGTCCTCTTTTCTTATACAACTTTTTTTTTTGTAAGAGGTCTGTTATCAAAGACTTTCCAGGCAACATGACAGCCAGGAGATCTGTTCAAAGAAAACAAGATGGCTTTTAAAGACACGTTACAATCCTAGGACTTTGCATCAGTTACTTCATTTTATACAACTTTTTCTGATAAGTCTCTTTTCGGATTTTGTCCTTAAAATTATTCTTTTTTTTTTTTTCCTCCTAAATCTAGAAAGAGTCACATTTAGGAAGACTGGAAAAATATGGTGCTCTAAAAACTTAGGATCAAGACTCGGGACATGGGTGCTCTCTCCTTGATTTTCTTTGTGACTTGCTCACAGTATTGGATAACTCAGGCTGGGGTACATCTCCACTGCAACCCATGTTTTGCGTTCCCTCACATTTCAGAGAGGGATAATAGGTTTAAGAGGGAGCCAGGCTATGGGGTGCCTCCCAAGACGTAGTTTGCATCAACCCAACAGGAATGTGACTGGAGTGACTGTGTGCATTTGTCCATACAGGGAATGTGCTATCTTCTTCTCTTCCCATTACTGCTGCCTTTTTCTTTTGAATTACTAGAACAAAGCTCTCCAGCCTAAGAGAAATCTGTTTTGCTCATGATTGTGTAACACTCATAGTGTGTTATCTTATAGTGTCATCACTACTTGATGCTGATACCATTTTTAAGATAAATTAAGTCCATAATTTTTGCCTCCCCCCAAAACCCACCAAAAAAAACCAGAAAAAAAAAGCTAAATTATGTGATTTATTATTTGATTCTTGATTAAGTTTCATTTTGATTTTTAATCGTGTTTTTGTACTAATTAATAAGTGCTTAAAGTTACTAAAACTTAGGTCATAGTAGAATATTTGGTAATCTGGGAGAGTTTTATATAATGTAATCCTCAGATTATTTATTTCTGGAGGGGGAAAATAATAAAAGCTGTCTAAATAAGGAATTACTATTCTGTCCCGCTGAGACAAAAAGGGAGAAAAACATATTTTGCTATATTCTGAGTGTTTGCTTGAAAAGATTGGGAAAAAAACCCAAACCAGTATTACATAATTTAAAGTAAGAAAATATCCACTAAATAATGACTTGATCATCTGCATCACCAGTGAGGAATAATTTGAAGAAGAGAATGCTTTTAAGGAAGGGCCTATCCTTAAGTCTTTTATTCAGAAAGAGGTTGCAAAGGTAGTGGTAACTGTTGGCTTAAAGTCTAGTCTGAATTAGATAAGCTTGTCCAATAGGAGAACTTCTATAATGTAGGTAATAATTAGTCTGAACACATTCTTTTCCTCGTAAAATAGTGCCTATGTATTTTCTAATTTGTGGGGTAACTGCGGCATAACATAAAACTAATCTATATGTAATTCCTTAAGTCAGCAGTGGTTACCTCTTGTACAACTTGTATTCATTCCACCAATTACCAGCAAAAATTTAATTTTTGTTTGTTGCCAGAAAAGACAGGTTACTACATGGTTTGGAGAAAAGTCCAGGAAACTACTGAGATGACTGCAGCTGTGTAGGACCTTGAGCAGGTTAATTCCTCTGTGTCCCTCTTCTATCACTGAGGTATTTTGATTATTTTTCCCCTTTTGTTTGCCATCAAAGCAAAAGGAAAAAGTAGAGAAACTCCTAAATGTTGTTTAACTCATAAATGCATTTAAATTACTTCCAGACTCAGATATTGCACCTGTTTAAACATCAGCAAAAGATCTCAAACGTGATTACTGTTCCTGACACTACTCCAGTTCTCACAATTTAATAACTGAGGAGGTCAACAGAGTCCTTCAATCTAGTGAGCTGGTTATTTCAGCCTTTCTCCTTCAGTGTGAAAAGAACATGCATATTTAAATTAGTGTGCTGAATATGCCCTGTTTGCTAACTGTCCAACCATGCAATGCCTTTCATTATTGAATCCAGTTCCTTGAATGAATATGATAGAAGACGTGCTGGCTGATGGGCTTAGATTAGCAATGAACCTAGTAATTGTCCGGAAATATATATTTAATTCATAAAAAGTCTTAAATCATGACATAATGATGGGGAGGTTTTTAAAAGAAAATGAAATACTAGTAATCACAAAATAATTGAGAATGTTGGAACTATTCTTTTTCCTGACAGTATAAAACTTTTTTACCATTTCTTTGACAATAGATATAATTTTCATTATATTCACATATGTAAAATAAATTAAAATTAATTTACATAAAAATTTTTCTAGAAAGCAGCTGGAGTTATAGAGAAAGGTTAGAAGAATGAAAATAATGCATTGAAATTTGTCTTTTCATAAGAAAATTAAAATTTTTACAGAAGTGATATAATATAGGATATGTTATTACATATCCTATAGGATAGGGAGATTAATACTGGCTGTGTACTTAAAAAAAACAAAATAACATCATTGTCTGTCTCAAATTAGGTTGTGGAATGTTCTTCCAACATGTATTGTTGAAACCATGAGATATTTCTGATATTTCTAATTGCACTGAGAAACATTATATATGTAGCAGAAAATATTTGTGTCATACATGCTGGTCCTGCAAATCTTACGTTGTCCATTGGTCTTTCATTCTTCCTGTGTTCTAATTTACCTATAAAGAAATTTTTAAGTATTTGGCCTCAAATTTCAAATTCACTCAGGACTTTAAATTGGTGTCACTATTTCTCTGATCAGTGGAAGCTGATGAGTCCTGATTTGACGTTCTAACAATGGGGCTTCTCCCAGGCCAGGACAATTGCTTTCTCTAATAAACCATAACCAGTTTCCTTCTGTGGTTGATTTTTAAGCTGTCTGATTATAAGATATTTTTGGCTGCACTGGGTAATGGGATGTTAGCATAGGAGTGTGGTGAGTCTAGACCCTTTTGTCTTGCTTAGTCTTCTTAATAAGATGAATCATGGCTCATTTGTAGATGAAGATGAAAGCTTTATACTTTCTTATGTTTTGGTTTTCACTATGAAGACTGAGAAGCCTTTTGATTTTTTCCTCTTTAAATTTACAAACTTTTTCTGTCACTGTCATCAGTATTTCTGTCCTTCTAAAACATCCTAATGACTTTCACTGTTTCCAAGACTCTCTTCAGTGCAGGAGTGCTTGTACCACATGTATTAGAGCTACTTTATAAGCGAAAATAATTAAATATGGAATAAATGTCTTCAGTTTTGAACAAGCATGAAAATTCTGAGTTCCAAATGTCTTCCCTGATGCTCACTGAACCTTAAAATAGGGGTTTGTCCTGGAGTGTCTTCTGAGTTGTAATTGTCATTACAGCAACCTGCTCTTTTCACTGCTGTTACTCAAAGTGCTGTGACAGTTTTCTTTCACCATATTAGATGTTATACTCTTATGCTTAGGTTGCATTGTTTGGTATTCCAGGCAAAAGAAGAGTTGATCTAATTATGGCATATATCAGATTCTTCCAGTCTCGATAACTCTAGTGGGCTTTACAATTCATATAGAAACAGATTTCTCTGAATCACACAAAGAGTGAGTTTGACTGACTGTAAGCTATGAAGTAACATTCATGTCTTCTTTTGGTTTTTGGTATGGACATGACTTTAAGTATTCAAAGCTGATGTGAACTACTCCTCTGATTTTTTCTGCACTGGCCATTCATGTCCACAGAAATAGTGTGACATAACTCCAAGAACCTTATCACCCAATCAACACTGACTTAAAAAGGCTTCTATTTTTCTGCTGTAAATCACTGTGTCTTCCTTAAATTCCAGATGTTTCCACCATAAATTATTAAAAAAATAATGTTCAGATATGGATTTACATATTCTTTAGGGAAAGAAACAGTGTATTAGTTCCTCAAAAACAGAATTTTGCTATTTTAAATACTAAAGAAAAACTTTGTAAGTGTACTTCTACTTTCATTATAATTCTAGGGAAAAAATTGTGGAAATATGAATTTATTCATATTGCTAACTTCAGGCATCCTGAAACTTTGCAGAAAATAAGACTGTGAAAGCTAAGACTGTGAGCTAATCTCTTAGAACTAATAAAATCATACAGAACTCAGATGAGTGTGGAAATTAGGTGCCTACTGCACTGTAACCTCTGTCTGCATTATTAATTATTAGTGTAAGATTGTATTAGAAATAGACTGCTCTCTGCAAGAGCTGATATGCATTAATTTATCACAGAAGGACAGAAACCTCAGATTATATTTTGATAAACATTCCAAAGTTTGAATGCAAAATTGAACCTTCTATGCACTTCATACTGCAGCTTTCCTAACGCTGTTTTTCCTCACTGGCAGTTGATAGCTTCACAGTTTGAATTGCCATCCCACCTGTGTCAGTCAGAGGACGTTGTGGAGGAGTTCAGCCCTTCTATTATGCTAAGACAAGAAAATATGTAGCTTACTTCATCAATCCTATATGACACTCAGCTGGTGCAAAGAGAAACAGCATAACTGAGAAATTGTCCATCACTTCTAAAAGGAATGCGTGCTCTTGGTGTCTGACTCTGCAGAGTCACTTTTCCCTTGCAGACACGCAGCTTAACACTATACAGCAGACCTTTAAAGAGCCATTAATGTGCTGTCAAGCCGAAGTGTTTATGCGACAAGCTTCAAATTGTCCTATTTCAGACAAGCCAAGTCCAACCTCATTCTCTGAAGTTATTTCTGAGATCTCAAGGACCTTTTTTGGTTATTTATATCACTGAGTAATATGTGTTGGTTTCATATCTGATCACGTATAAAGACAAAATAATGGCTTTCTGCATTCTTTTTTTTAAAGGGAATATTAATTCTTCATAACCTTCAAAAACAAGCACTGCTTCTTCTCTTTCAAGTGAGAAAGAAATGTCTTTTCCTTGTATATTTATAAGAGTTCCCCTTAAAATAAAGAATTCTTTTGTAATTTTTTATTTTTTTGAGTCAAGGCCATGAAGCACACCATATTTGCCACTGAATGTGCACAAATCACCTCAGATTCTAGGTATGAATCTGCCTACTTGTTTCTGCTGCCTATCTGCATAGTTCTCAGTTCTTTATACCTTCATCTCTGTTCATAATGCTTGTAAAATCTATATCTGTGTTACAAAGGGAAATCCAAGAGCTTTGAAAGAATTAGAGTGGAGTGAGATCTGCACTCAGGTAGGATGCACAAAAAGCTCTATTTCTGTTTTATGCAGTTCAGTCTAGTCTCCATTTCCCTTGTACAATAATTACTGCCAAAGTGGTAACTGCACCACAGAGGATAGTGGAAGAAGAAGAATTACAACAAAAGAAATTATTGTGATTTGATCTTGAAACATGCATAAAAACTTATTTGGGGTAGCGTCTGATTTTCAGTACTCCAATAATCCTGCTTCTTGTCATCCGAAGCTATAAAGCCTTGACCAAGACCTACTCTGACTCAGTTTGTTCCCAGAAACAATAATAAGTGACTTTTCTGGAAGAGCTACATGAACGCATCTGTCTTAGATGATCCTCATTATATATTTTGCAGTTTTCTTGCAACTTAGGTGTCAGAAAGTACATCATTGAGATGTTTTATTTAGGCCAAGCTCTGGCCTTTCAAACATAAAGAAAGTTAGTGAATATCAAATACTCAAACTCAGTTAATTTTACCAAAAAATTTTAACCTCCTCAAACCTGATAATAGCCAACATGATCACAGCATCACATATCTGAAGAGTATATAATAACAGTTAGCAGAATTAAATACCAACACTCCTGTAATGTCAGGACACGTCCCTGGTCTGTGACACTCTGAGCCATGCTGAATGCCTCTCCCTTCCTATTCATCCACAGGAATGAAGAGTCGTGTGGCCATTTAGTTCTCACTTGCAGTGGAGAAAGACAAGTTTGAGGTAGATGCACTCCCAAAGATCTCTAAACCAGTATTAGTTTTCTCTCCTTGGATGAGGGTTAGACAGAATCAGAAAACTCATAGTTAACCAGTGAGGTCTTGAAGCCCCTTTTTAGGAACTTCTGTGTTTGTGAGTCTAGCTGGTCTAAATACTGGCAAAGGAAGAAACAAGGGGGGGGGGTCCCCTCATTTCCCCATTTTCCCGCTTTCATCTTTTCCTTGTCTTCTGCACCTTTCACTAACCAAAAAGGCACCGGTGTTGTTTGCCTGACTCATAATGAAGGGTGCAGTGATAGTGGCCATCATCGTCTGAGTCTCTGGTCCTTTTTTTTTGCATTCATAAGATGGCTTGAACAGTGTGTCCTTTGTGTTTATGAGAAGATTTTATGATCAAATAACAGATAATTTTTGTGATTTTTAAACTTATTGTAGGAATTATAAACTACTATATTCACAAGAATATGCACTTGAAAATCAAGTGGAAAAGCTGCCCTCAGTTTCATGAACTTGAGAATTGCTAAAAGCATGCTGTTGCCACTTCAGACAGGTCATCTGTCAGCCTGGTAGGGGGAGATTCCCTTTTTATCTGCTTCGCTGTGGCTGGGGCAAATAGTAGGGTGCTATTATCACAGGAACGACATGTTCAATCTGCTCTAGACCCACATCCTGAAACTTTTCTTTTGTAGGTTTTTGTGGCAATTTCTCACACTTCATTTATGAGCTGTAATTGGACATCAGTGAAGAAGAGTGGGATTTCTTCTGTCACAGTTTTCTACATGGCCAGGAGAGAGATAAAGAGTTCAGTCCTTCCAGTGCTTGTCCCTATTCACTGGAGGTACTAGAAGCAAACCTTGTATTTATACATGTGAACTGAAGAGATTCAGGATCTGCAGCTTTTCATATTTTCGATACGTTCAGCTTTTCCAGTTATGTTATCCCTATGTAGTGCATTATTATTTGTATTTGACTTTCATAAAGATATTCAGTTTGCCTAAGATCCTGAATGAGGTAGAAAAGCAGTATCACCTCATGAACAGAAATGTTCCTAGTCTTGTTAATGCTCAAAGAAACAGAATTAAATCATGTGGAAGACGAGACATGTGGCACTAATTCCCTGTGTGGGTATGTACATCATGTGAGTAGGTACAAGGCTGAATACCTCCCCCTGAAAAAGAAAATTTCCAACTGAAAAACTATTATATA
>VZTI01000157.1:0-11781 GCA_013397865.1 Struthidea cinerea | reverse complement strand
TTTTTTTTTTTTTTTTGATCAGGGTGGGGGTTAGCATTTGGTTGTATAAGTGTTGAAGCAGTAAAACTGCTTTCTTGTCATAATAAGAGACATATGCTTTGGTGGGACTACAGAACTCTGAAATCATTGATTTCTGCAGCAACTTGCTTAGCATTGAGGGAAGGTCAGGGAGGTTGTGTGGCCATGTTGATTTGCAACCTTTTATATGTTCTTCCCAACAACCTCATCTGCTTTCATGGCTTTAATCACCATTTCTACACACAAGACCCAGATTTATCTCTACCTCAATGACTTTTCTTCAGTGTTAAAATTCTTATTCCAGTTGTGTAAATTCTTTTGATTATTTAAGGGACCATCATAAACTCTGGATATTATGCAAAAGTGAAGATCTTGTTTCCTGCTTGAGCACTGGGAGCTTATTTGAACAATCCACTCAAACAAATGCAAAAAAAAATATCTCTTCTGAGCCTCCTGTTATCCAGGCTAAACACCCTCAGCTTCCTCAGCAGCGACTGGTAATGCTTGTGATCCAGACCCTTCCCCAGCTCCATTGCCCTTCTTTGGACCTGCTCCAGCACCTCCATGTCTTCCTTGCCATGAGAAGCCCAAAACTGAACAGTGTTCAAGGTGCAGCTGCACCAGTGCTGAGTGCAGGGGGGTGATCACTGCCCTAGTCCTGCTGACCTTTATATTTTATTAATTATTATTAGTCTAGTGGGTCACTTTCAGTAAGTTCCTTCATGTAGCTGTACTTCTGCATTTTTTCCCTATTTATTTTCCTTGTTCCTTTAGTCTGTAAATCCTTCGAGGTATGAACTGTCTTTTGTATCACTGTGTTCACAGAGTACTTAAAAAAATGGGACTTGACTGGATCCTTAGGCACCATTGTAAAATGGTAAGTAATCAATCTTCTTAATTGAGACTTCCAGTCGTCTCCTCCCTTTATAGAAAAGGGAAGAGGAAATGCAGATGTTATTTTTTGTAAGAAGCCAGATTTTAATGGCCTTTATTCGTCCATTCTTTTGCAAGTAGAACCTCTTTCGACTGCATAGGGAGGCGTAGTTTTCTGAGCAGGAGCTCAGGTGGCTTTTACATTGGTTGGTTTTCATGCAAGAAATTAGCATGAGAGGTTGTATTGAGAGTAGATTGTTTGAAGGACTTGGGTCCTGGAATTGCATAAGAAAATCTAGTATTTTTTCTCAGCACCTTTCAATACCAGTTAAACTTTTTTACAGGAAAATAAAGCTCTAATCCCAGAAAAAACTGCAAGTTTCTATGCAACTTGTGTTATCTACTGTGTTTTGAGTTTATGGAAGACTTTTTCAGGGCATGCTTCCATTTAGGACGAGGATTTGTCCTTCTTCATGTGTTGGTAATAATATATACAGGGAAACTGAGGCTTAGGTTCTATGAGTGGCCCCCAATGAAGTCTGCACGAACTTGATTTGTGTTTGAATTCAAACCAGACTGCAGTGGAGCATAGCAGGAAACAGAGTTGCAACAAAATTATTAACAGAGTATAGGAAGAAGTTCTGTAGGGCCTGGTGTAGCTGCATTCACAGTCATTCATGTAAAAATCCCAAAATATGTCTGTGGTCTGCACTGGAAGCATTGAGAGATAAGAGGCTTCCCTTTGCAACAACAGGATGGCTTAGGAAGAGCAGCTAGAGAAAGGCCATATTCCTTCTTGGGTTTGTGTGGCCAGTCTTTGGTGGGGGGAGGGGTTACAAGGGTGGCTTCTGCGAGAAGTTGTCAGAAGCTTCCTCCATTTGTTTGTGCAGCAGAGACAATCCCCAGCTCCAAAGACAGATATGCTACTGGCCAAGGCTGGGCGCATTAGAAACTGTGGTGATGCCTCCGTGATAATAGATTTAAGAAGGAGAAAAATCCCCTGTTATTACACTGATGTAATTGCGGCCAGAAAACAGTCGGGTGGGAATATGTGAAAGGAACTACTGCAGACACAAAAGTCTGTGGAGAAGGAGGGAGAGAAGGTGCTCAAGGTGCCTGAGCTGGGATTCTCCTGCAGCCCATAGTGAACACCATGGTGAAGCAGCTGTGCCCTTGGAGATCCATGGGGATGGGTCCATGGAGATCCATGGGGATGCCTCTGCATCTCTATCCACCTGCAGCCCGTGGAGGAGACCCACACTGAAGCAGGTGGATGCCTGAGAAGTCTGTGACCCTGTGGGAGGCCTGTGGAGAGAGGACCTCACACTGGAGCAGCCTGTCCTTGAAGGACGGCACCCTGTGCAAAAGTGAGCCACGTTGCAGCCATTTGTGGAGGACTGTTGCCCATGGGATGGACTCACATTGAAGAAGTTCATGGAGAACAATCTCCCATGGGAGGACCCCCATGGTGAAGCAGGGGAAGGACTCCTCTCCCTCAGCAGCAAGAGAAACATGTAATGAAAAATTCTTTAAACATACATGTACCAGACACCCTTTCTCCACTCAGTATCCCACGCTGAAAATGGTACAGTAACTGTAGGCAGCAAGAAAAAGTCTTTATAGCAGAAATATTGCCATAAGAAATTGTCTTGGGAGCAAGCAGCAGGGTGGACAAAGGTGAAAATAAGGGAAGAAAATTAATCTGCATACCCAGCAGGCAATGGTCATTTATATATTCATCTGTTTTCAGCGCTGAACTTAGTGAGAGTGTGTCCATTTCATGGTGCCGTGCAGAGAAAATGAAGTGTGTAAGGTCATTCAATAAAGATTAAATTAAAAACATATTCCTATAGCACCCTCAGGGTCCATTAGCCTTGATGAGTGTACAAATACTTTCTTTGTTATATGTGCTCCATCCTGAAAGGGATTGTGTGCTTCTCTCATTATAAATGTGCACCTGAAAAGATTGAACATTATCCCCTCTTTTTTAACTGACCTGTGGCCACCGCTGGGTTCATTAGTGCAGAACATCTTTTCCACTGGCTGAGTCTGCCCTATTGTTTTCACTGGCCAGGGTCAAGTCAAGGGCATTCAGCCTAGATTGGACTCATTTGTCACAGGGTCTAGCAACAAAGCTGATTTCAGCAGAGACGGCGTGAATTTCATGGGGCTGAAATGCAACCTTTGACACAGAGTGCCCAGGGCTGCTCAGGCTTGCACAGATGGCCTGCCACCCTTAGATATCTATGAACAAAGGATTGGTGAATTATAACAAAAATAAAGTTTCCACAGTCAGCATATATTTTAAGTGTTTAAATTATTTGCAGGGTTGGTTTTTATTATTTGCAGTCTAAAATCACATCTTGAGCATTTGTGATAATCACTGTGCTTTTTAGACTATGAAGAGAAAAAAAACAATTCAGTAGGGGGCTTACTGCTTAACTGGTGTAACGGTGTAAAGTGTAGCAATTTAGTGTGGAGTGCAGGTTTTCATGGTCAGCAGGAGCCAGCATGAACAATGGGTCGTGCTGAGGTAGCATGTGGAAAATGACTTTAATACACTATACAGAATGGCTTATTGCTTTGGTCAATAGGCTGCAGTGAAGATGGTGTATTCAGCCACTTGGGAAGGTTAAACCTGTCAGGGTACACTGTGACTGATATGCAGGGGCTGCTTATGAGGTCTCTAATGGAAAAACCTGACAAGCAAAGTTATAAAGGTTACACTTGACACATACTTTAGCATTATGCCTTATATTAATCCATTTTTTTTAAAGGTAGGGTACTTTATATTTGTTAGAAATTGATGCCACAATAATGTTAAAACTCTAGAGGAAACATTTAAACTTTGGAGTAAAATAAAGGACAGGATGCACTGCACCTGCATTACACAGATTAAATCTCTCTAAGGACAATAGTCTAACATATTTAAATCCCACTCTGAACACATTGTTGTTTTCTTAGACTTAGTTATTTGAGTTAAAATCATTTAAGTATGCTATTTCCTAAAATGGTACATTGGGTGTAGTAGAGTGCACTGAAGAAGTTGGGGTGACTAAAATCAAATCCAGTTCTGCTAGATATGACTTTACATTGGCATTCATTTAAGTTCTAGATATTGGTAGGAAGGATTTTATTTTTCATTTGAAGAGTAGGTTTTATACAGAGGTTGCTCCCCAAAAATCCAGAACAAAAAGAATCTCAGAAAGACTGGTTTCGTTAATATGATTTGTACATGACAACTTTGTACTGAAAGTAGCTGAAAACTTAATATGATCCATTTTTTATTGTTAGAAATAGAAGATGGGTGCTTTTGTTGGTTTTTTTGTTGGTTTTTTTTTTTTTTTTTTTTTTTTTTTAATTGGGCAGGTGGCATCTTATTTTCTACTAGAAATGTGCATAACATTCTAAGGAATATAAAGTGATCTGATATTTGTTGTTAGTAGTATTTAAAACCACAACCATGATGCATTCACTAAAGTGCTATATTCAGTAATAAATTTCAGTGTACTGAGACTGATTTAAGATACTTTTCAGAGATAACTGTAGCAGGAATAAAATGAACAGGAGAGACATAGAATACATTTTCTGTGGGGTTATTATATCTCAGCTAGGAGAGCTAGATGTACAAGTACAGAGAACCCAAAATAGTTCGGATTTTTTTCGTTGTATTATGTTGGGTTCTTGGTGATCTAATTCACTTTAAGTGAATGTATCATTATAGAGCTTTTTGAAAGGTGCCAGATTTGACAGCACAGGAGAGTAAAATCTTTTTATATTATATTTTGCTTCTTCAACAGAAAGAGCTGTTTAAATATTTGTGTAGAATGCAGAATATTTTAGATGATAAAGGTAATTAAGTGGTGAAATGGTAGTCATTGATTTGTCACTGAGTGGGGAAAAAGAGATCTGAATAATTTATAATGAAAATGTACTGACTTCAAGGGAATTGTACCTTTAGACTTGTACAGGTCTGAATATGGCCCAGAATTGTGCTACACTGCATGGATTTGAGGAACTTGCATGGGAATTTGTAGTCACTGCATTTGCCAAAAATTGCTTTAAATGAAGTTAAAATGTAGCAATGGGGGAGCTGCCTACTAACATATGGTAGAACTTTTTAATGTATAAAATTTTTCTAATAGGGAACGTGCACAGCTAGGAAAATTGCATAGGAACAAATGAATAACAATCTATATTTTTATTATGTCTGAATAAACAAATTATGGGGAAAATCTTGAATGATTTTTGCAAAGGAAAATTCAAAATCTTAAATACTTTCATCTTCTCTATCTGCCAATAAAATAATGCATATATGCAAATAAACAGAAGATTAAGAAAAACACTTCTAAAGAAATTTGTTGTGTTACTAGCACAAGAGACTTTTGAAAAGGAAAGTAAAATTATAAATGAAAAATCAGTCAAAAGTAAACAAAGGATATGAGTAAACCCTTAGATATTGTTTAGGAGAAGTTAAACAGCGCTGGGTGCTTGGCCTCCAGTTGGATCCACTCTTAGATAAATGTGCATTGAATATAAGGCTTTAGTTGACCCTAGAGCACAATGTACCATGACGCCATCAAGATATGTAGGGGCAGAACCTATCTCTATTTCTGGGATGACAGGGGGATCCCAACAGCTGACTGTACTGGAAAAGGAAGTGACCCTGACTGGGAATGAATGGCAAAAACACCCCATTGTGACTGGCACAGAGGCCCCATAAATCCTTGGCAGAGATTACCTCAGGAAAGGGTATTTCAAGGATGCAAAAAGGGCATTATTGGGCTTTTGAGATAGCTGCTGTGGAGACAGAGAGTATTAGATGGCTGAATATCTTGCCTGGTCTTTCAGAGGGCCCTTCCGCTGTGGGACTGCTGAGGGTCAAAGAAAAACAAGTGTCGATTGCTACCACAACAGTGCACCATTAACAACACCATGCCAGCCAGGACTCTGTGACCCCATCCATGAGATGTTTCCTGACCTGGAGAGCCAGGGAGTGGCCAGCAAGACTCGCTCACCCTTTAATAGTCCTATATAGCCAGTGTGTAGGTCCTGCAGAGAGTGGAGACTGACAGGAGACTATCATCACCAGAAAAAACTCCAGCAGACATTTTTGTGAAAAGGGAGAAGATAATCCAGATTCTCCTGAAGACTAGTTTTGCCATAAAACAAAGTAAGTTTGAGGTAGGGGGAGAGTAATTGATTAGCGAAATAATACCTGTGCTTGTGTATAGTTATAGCTGTGTATATATGTATATGTATATATTTGGAAAGTATGAGATCTGGGCATAATGTATATGGAATAGAATAAGGGATGGAAAATGTCCTGGTTGCAGGGAGAGGGGTGCAGTTTAGCATGGTGTGGGTGTGTCTAAGTTGTTATACTATACCACTTAATCAGTGATGGGACGCATAGTTTTGAGATGAAAATGAGAGCACTCCATGGAAATCAGCACCATTTTGTTTCTCTCTCTCTCCAGTGGGAAGTGTTAAAGTCAGGCCCTTTGGCCCTGTCCCTTGCCTCGACCACCAGTTCCCCTCCTGTTTTCTCCAGAACCAAGTTGTGGGATTTAGCGCTGAAGGGGAAAGCAGTGGAGGTGCAAATTGCCAGGGATGCTGAGCTGAGCACAGAGGCTGCTGTGGGCAGACGGCTGGCGGGGGTAACCCCAGCCCATCCAAGCCTGTCAAGCCAAGCCCAGCAGAGGAGATCTCAGCTGAGCCTAGCCGGGCTGAGCCAAAGGGAGCACAGCAGAACAGTTGAAAAAGCGGCAGCAACACGTGGGAACAACCTCCAGCATGGTGAAGTGGTGCAAATGGCAGTGCAGACACCTGCGCAGAACTGAGCGCCGTGGGGCAGCCGCACGGCCCAACCTGGATGGCCCAGCTTTCGCGGGGCTTGTTTGTCATGGCTTTTCATTGTTTTGGTCTGATGGGTGGGAAACACTAGCCATAGTATCTCCCCTGCCATCTTGCTTTGGTTCCTGACTGCCACATGAGCAACATGTGGGAACATACGCCTTTGTCTGGGGAAAGCCACACAGATGTGGCCTGTGGGAAGCGGCTGATATCTTGGGGTTTTTTTGTTCCCAGTAGTGAGCACCTTTTCTGTGGGCAAAAAAACCCCTTCTGTTTTTGTATGCCTTTGCTAATAATATTGCAGTTGTTATTGTGTGTGCATTATTCTACTGCTTTGTGCTTTCAGTAAATTGTTATTTCAACACATAGTCTCTTCTTTTGTCCCTCCCTTACTGGAAAGGGAAGGGGAGTGGCTTATTTGAAGTTTAATTTATGGACTGGTATTAAAACCAGCACACTCAGAAGTAAGCTTAATCCTTACCTTAATGAAATTATATTTGAACATATTGTTTAAGTTGCTTAACCTCTTTGCTCCTAAATTGAATCCTGCTTGGTGACCTTGCTTTAAAACAGAGAGAGTTCATCTTAACAAATATGAAGGTCATCTAGCCCAAAGTGCATTATTTGTGTTTTAGCAATTTAATAACAAGGTGAAGTGAAGCACTCTAGAGGATGGCTATAATAGCTTTATTGCTTTTTTGTTATTAAGACCTCTTAAGATAATTGTTTTCAAAATTATATTATAAGCTTTTAAGAACTTCCAGCCTGAGCACTGATTTATGCTGTCTGTGATTCCATTTCTGCTCTGTTTCACACTGTGTTAATTTTCATTAAGTTCATTATGTTTGAGACCTCTTAAGGGATTTATTTAAAATTCATCTCTTGATTAGACACATACTGTATACTTTTACTGCTGTAACAATATCTATTTTTTTCCCAGAGATAACAAGACCTGAGTTATGGCTGTAATGCTATTCCTCAGAGTGTCTATATAAAGTCTCTTAGCGATATTAATATGTTGCTGTAATTATTTTTTGATGCATGTAAAACATATAGGATTTGATCAGAAAAGATATGTTTAACATAAGTGGTTAGTGAAGTAAATCCCAACCATATATTTTACATTGGTTGCTTCTTTAGGTGCTATAAAAGATTAGATAAACTTTAAAGTAGGAATTCAATATCATTTTAAAGGATTTAGTGAAGTCAGTTCATCAGCATAACACATGTAGAAGTTTAATTTATAAAACAGCAGTTTGTGGACTAGAATAAAGCTTTTCATAAAGACATTAAATTTTTGCTCGACTTAAATAATCTTCCAAATAAAAGACAGCCACAGAATAGATATTTCTTAGTTGATGTGTCATTATTATTATTAGCTACTGGTCAAATGTATATTGAATTCATTGCCAGTAAGTGTAGTCTATGTTTTATATATGTAGATATAAAACACATTTGATGAAATAAAAATCTTACAGCCAGGACATATTTTCAGTGTTACAGAATGTAACAATTTCTCTCCTAGGATTAGGAATTAGCAGAATTAATACAACATATTGTGTGTGGATAAAATATAGCTTAATTCAAGAGAAAAAAAAATGAATAGAGTGAGCTATATTTTTGCAGATTGTTAGTACTGCATGTTTTATTCTTACTCTAAAACCATATTCTTGTTATTGTTTCTGTCTTTTAAAAGCTTCAGCTATTTTCACTTTTATTTGATGTGCGCCTGGACACTTCATTGCCTGTGAACAGGAGAGGTCTCATAGAGGCACACAATCTGGACATCCAGAAGACTAGGTCTCTGAGAATAGTAATTCACATTCAGCACCATGTTCTCACATTCAGATGAATAATTTGTCATTGTTATGCTGTATTACCGCAAACTTCTTTCTATGAAACAATTCAAATTGTGTGATATTTAAGGAGATTAAAAAAAACCACTTTAAATTTAAAATGTATAAATTAAAGTTCTGATTCTCCTGGTTTGGATTTTATTGATTACCTCCCCTTTCTGTACACTCCAAGGACTACTTTGCATGAGTTGAAGTTCTAGAAACTTCTGTTTTGGAACCCAGATGCACTTATTGTAACTCTCAGAGTGAAATACTACCTTCTAAGCCACCTCACTCAGTGTTTGGTCGAGGCATATATATTTTTCTTGTTTTTTATTAAGTGCTATGGTGCTTTTCACCAATATATGTACGAAATTTACACAAAAAAGAACACAAATCTGCATGGACAATTTTTGAGAAAATTTTGAGAAATTGACATGTTCATGAATTCTTCTCATCTATTGAAGTATATACTCTGTGATTTTTATAACTGCTGTTGTCCTGACTTTTTAAAAATTTTAGTTCTAAGAAAAAGTGTATAATTTATTCAGAAATACAGGAGAGGCTTGAGACAGGTATTAAATAACTGGTTCAAGTAGTTGCCTCCTTTTGGCCTTGCACAGTAAAGTGGCTTTTCCCATGTCATGAAAATCCCAAGCCATATGTACCTTGAAACCCGCTACTGGAACAGTATTTTGTTTGGTTTGGTATTTTGTCTGTCTTGTGTACCATTGTGGATTTGTAAATACTAGTAAAGTGCATTCATGTTTACCTTACTCTAAGGTAGATTCTCTTGTGAAATTTTTAAATTATTGTTCAGGCATAAAACTTCCTAATGAAGCATAATTTGAACTGTTGAACTTCTGTCCTCTGTATTTCTCCCCATGGCAGAACACCATACAAATGCACACAGTAGGCTGTCTTAAACAAAAATGGTTCCAAAGTTAATGTAATGTATTTTCTGCAGCAGCACTTTCCTTGGTCTGTACTGCATACTACTAAAACTCCAAGACAGGAACTCAATGTTCATTTTCACTAGGTACCTACTCTCAGTATCTCTGAGAATTCGGTATATTCTCTTGGGGTCCAATGAGTGTGTTTTCAAAAAGGAAGTTACCGTAATTCATAACAAAGTAGATTTTTTAAAACTACATAGACATGTTTAAGATTGCATAATTTTGGTTGAAAACCTAGTAGAGGCTTTCAATAGCCCAGTTCTTAAGGTTTCTCTGCAACAGTACCTTCCGTGTGTTGTACTGGTAAGATACTGGTGAGAAGCTGGACAGCCACTTCAGGCCACTCTTCCATCATTGCAAGTAGCATGCATTGCCTGGAGAGCATCTGAGGGTGTCTAGGACGATACTCTTACTTGCTAAAGTAGTTTTCAGTGGGAGCAGGCTCAGTGGTAGGACCCCCTCATTCATCCACCCACAGTTTTGGGAAGTTCTTAGGTAGATGCAGAAAGGCAGCTATGTAATATCTTTAAATAGTGAAACCAAATGATCCTCCTTTGTTACTGAGATACTCTAAATCCAAAATCTTTACAACTTTTTTATAATATAAGAGGTTAGTTGTCAAAGGACGAAGTGTAGAGATGTTCATTTGATTATATCTTTATTTAGAGACTGAATCTCTAGTGGCAGCTCTTTCTCTGAGTTTTTAATTGAGGCTGCACTTGTGATGCTGACATTGTGAAATAACTTATTCTTCATGATACTAAAAACAAAAGCAAACTGTAAAATGAATTTTGTAATGAGAAACATGCCATACTCTGATTTATAAAGAGGCATGATTTTCAAAACTTTGTCTAAAGTACTTACCTCTGTGAGCCATCTCATTTTTTACCCTTGTACACCAAGTGAGCTTGTGGAAGTTGGCCTGTTACAATAAATGCTCTTTGGGTCTGCTTTGTCACCAGAAATCTCTGCCACTGTCTTCATTGCAGTATCTGTTTAGAGGTTTTAATCAGCAAAGTTGAAAGCAAAATTGACTTTGTGAGCTTTGGACATTCTCCATCCCCTATCCTACCTGAAATCCAGTGGTTTTTTATAAAACTGTCTGTTTTAGGAGCAGATTGAAAGCTGTAATTGTTATGAAGCGACATCAGACTTGCACAGTGGCTTCTACACACAGAGATTAGGAATGCGTGTGACATGGAAAATATGTTAAAGAGGCAGGTGATTCTTTTTCTGTATTATTAGGTGTAGTTCAGTAAGTAGCACAGAGAAAGACTGTAATAGGTCGCAGATGGCAAAACAAAAGTAAATAATTCTAGCATGATGAAAGCTTTATTTTTTTTTTTGAAGTTGGGCCTATGTAGCTGAAAACCTGATAAATCGAGAAATGTTGGCAATTTTAAATTAAAATTAATTTGAATGCTTCTTTTCATCAATTCTACCTGTTTGTGGGGTGGTTTTTTGCCTCATCTGACTTTTCTTCTGCCTTCCTATCTAGAAATATTAGGTAAAGGTGTACTTTTACTTTATTTGCTGTACTTTAAGGTCCTTAATTAAATTATAATACCAATTATCTTATCCCAGTGGGAGAAATATTGCCCTGGCTGGTTAAATCAGTGCTTTGTGCTACAAAAGTGCTGCACAGTCACCAATAGAGTAGTGAGAGTTGTAAACTTACTGTTTGTTCTCAAATGAGTATAAAAATCAGGCTACCCATGCTACTAAATAGTCTCCATGGAGATAAGGTATTTATCTGTGTTTGGTTCTCTTCCATCTATGATTGGTAGGGTGACTTTTAGGGAGAAAAAATCACACACTACTACATTAATCAGATATGTGTTGCACAACACACACATTCAGAGATTCCTTTGAAATACGGTATCATTATGGGCTAGAGCTGGGTTGGAAGAATAACCAACTCCTTCATCTTCCGTCATGTCCAAAATTGTTTCATATTGCGAAGTTTGAAGTCTGAAGTCTTGAATTTACACGAGAGACCTTTAGAATTGGTGAATACAAAGGGATCTTTAAACCCGATGGTTATTTTTTTCATATTGTTAGCTTGAAGTATTAGAAGATTTATCTCTCAGTTCATGTTCATTCTCAGTGCTGAGGCTGCACTTTATATCTCACTCAGTATTTCACATTTTATGGAGCAAGTAGAATGTTAAAGTTAGTAGCAAAAACTATTGTCTGCCTTCTCTGAGGAATGCCAGTAGGCACGTGTCCTAGTTTGGACAAAT
>VZTI01000156.1:0-12451 GCA_013397865.1 Struthidea cinerea | reverse complement strand
GTTGGGATCCCTGGGGGAGGCCTCTTTGTTTAATACAGAAAGGAGGAGTTGTGGTGGCCAGTGAACATACCTTTATGTTAAGGCGACCAAAAGACTCTTCCCAGGATACACGGTTCTGTTAAGTTAACCTATTCCAGCCAGAATTCCCCGGTTGGCTGCTGGCCTTGGCCCTTCATCACTCCCCTGGGATTCTCCTATTGGTCCCCGCTCCCTGATCCCGCCTTTTCCCCGGCCCTGGGAAAAAGCTAGCCACGGTTCTTGTATTTGCCACTGAACCTTCGACAGTGAAGATGCAATAAATGCTCCTGCCAGAATGCAAACAAATACCCTTCCTGACTCTTTGCTACTGACTTAATACTGAACCTGCCCAGGCTTCTGTGAGAGCATGCGGAACCCTACGGAGCCAGGAAGAAACAGTATTACTTGCTTCTGAGGCACACACACCACTTGTCCCCTTACTCCCTTCAGCTTCACACCTGAAGAACTCAACTTGTTCTACAGCCATTGAAGGTGCAACATTGTAAACTCCAAATGTACAAAGACTCATTAACTGGATCCATAGAAGAACCAAAAATGGTCTACTGTCGCTATCTCTCTGGCTCTGTGGCTTCTGTGCTGGAGCACGAGGTGTTGCAATCTCTAAAAAGATTCTCCAAAGCAAAGCAAAGCCGCTCAGCAGGATCAGCTGCATACACTCACACTCGTGTGCACACACAAATGCACAGATAGCTTCAGTAATATGGGTCGATGGCAAAGAAGCCGGAAGGGTCTTTGCGTGGAGTTCCACAGGAGCAGTTTATTGCTTCCACACTGTGAAGGGTTCTAGAGGCAAAGACCCAGAACAATGGAAAGCTCAGGTTTACGTACAGGAGTGGCGCGAATGCCAGAAACCAATGATCTGATGGTGTGGGGGCGGTACAAAGGTGGGACTAGGGAATGGGAACCAATGGGGAAGCTCTGGGGGAGTGGTGAGGGGCAGAGGCCAATGGGGGAACCTGGAGTGGGGATCTTTCTGGGATATGAAACTTGTAAGGTAGCAAGGAGGCTGGGTGGTCAACAGCTAACCCGGGAAGCAGAACTGGGGTACATTACCATAAAAGAACAAAGCATTCTGGGAGAGGCTTTTCTTCTCACCATGACCTAGACAGAACTCTCTGGTACTAGGGGCTGTCTTACCAAGAATTCTCTCTGTTCTTTGTACCACAGGCTAACTGGCCACCACAGTCTACCAAGGGCAGGATAAAAGAAAGGGATAGTAAAAATGTCACCAAATGCGTATTCATTTTCTCTACCTCCTCATTACTGAGTTTGGGCTCACTTTTCATGTGCTGGAGTTTGGATATTGGCAAGGAACAAACTTACAGCAAGCACTTTGGTGATTTAGAGCCCAAAAATCCCACCAGCTTTTGATAAGCTCAGCATTCCTTAGAATCTTTTTAAAATTAGAAACAGGCTCTTAAGGAAAAAAAACCCCCAACATTAGAAGTGCCCTTAAAAGTTTCAGAAAAGGTGAGCAATGCAGCGCTGTAACTGCCAGCTGCATTGGAGTTGCTTTTTAATAACAGGATTGTACTTGTGGCTGAACGCACAGTACATGCACTGTGAAGATATTTTAGAAGCTGTGAAATTAAGCTCAGCTACTGAAGTAAAGAATTGTTTAATCCTTGGTCTCCTCTCCCCAGCAAGGGTGCAACAGCAGGAGAAATCTCCACTGGACTTGTCTACTTTGCCACATTTCTTCATCAACATTGACTGTTTACCTTTACCCACATTAAAATACTCAGCACACCCATTCCTTTCCTCAGCCCTCTCAATGGTCTTTGTTCTTCCTCACAATATAAACTTCCTGCACTGTCACATGATGTTGACAAGGTAGCTGTTTTCCTAATAAATATCTACCTCCAGTGTGGATTCTGTAATACCTTCTGAAAAGTTTATAATGCCAGCTCTCTGAGTACAGCAGATGACAAAGTTCAAAGGTATCACCTTTAAGAGGAAAATGGGCATTGAACTAAGGCCTCACAATGGAAATAATAATGACTTTTGTTCATTTACCAAACTAGGGAATACAGGGAAGAGAGTATTTTAGGTTAATATGGAATATTTTTTGTTGATCATTTTTTTTTTTATGGGGAAGTAGAGAAACTGCATATGGTGATCAAGTGAAAGCTGCTGTCCAAACTCAGCTTTTAAAATTATATGTAAGTATCAGAACATTTAGAAAGTGTCAAAGCAAAACCTTTTGGATTTAAAAGTGATTTTTTTTTTTTTGAGGATAGAACAATTTAATAAATTCAGCACTAATCCACAGAGCATTTTGCTTGAAAAAGGTTCACATCTCCTCACAAGTGCAGCATGCCAGCAGCAGTTGAGAGCTGTTTCTTGCCTGTTCTTTATGCATCCCAGGCACAGCTGGGGTCACCATGCTCTCAACACCTGGGTTGGGCTCACACACTTAATTTGGTCAGGCTTTTACTTGAGTCACTACTTCTGGCAGTGCTTTTCCAGACCAGCCACCACCTTTGTTGGCCTCTGCTGTTCAACAACACAAGCAATTTTGTCACGGGCAACCTGACTTTCCTTCTGTTCAAGGGGACCATTCCCTTTACTTTTCTGACTCAGCAGCAACCAGGCCTTTCCCTCTCTGCTCAGGAGGGAGCAGACGCAGCCCAGCGAGCTGACCAGGTCCCGCAGCAGGCACCAAACCCCTTGGTGACTGAGAACTCTGAGTTCATGAGCAGCGAGAGCAGTGAGCAGTAACCACTAGATGGCTTTGTCTGGCAAACCTCACATGCTCCTACTGCAGGATGCTTTTTTCCACCTTAATTTTTCACCTAATGATTTCGGTCTTAACATAGGAAAAAAAAAAAAAAAAGGAAGAAAAATCAGTTTAACCACCCTCTCTCTAGAAAACATGACCCTGAAGCTTCAGAGAACCCTTATTTGTCTTCCTTTAGGGACCTGCATGGAAGTGAAAGTTTCCCAGGTGCTTACTTCAAAAAATCCCTTCACAGCCTGGAAATACTTTTACACTCTCCTGTCAGCCAGACAGCTAATATAGTAACAGTCTGGGTCTTAAACCAGGACAAATTCCATCAGCATTCAATAACTCTTCTCTAACCAGCTCTACCTCCCTTACAATGAACAGCCTGTAAAATTAGACTGGACAAATCACAGATGTGTGGCTACAATTATCAAACTTCAGTGAAATAATTTAATCACGTGGAAGAAAAAAAGTATCAGGTAACTGTTGTGAAAAACACTGTGGGAAAGGCAAAGACAACCACCTGATCTTCCCAGAGCTGCTTCTCCTGTCACTCCCCTCTCCAGAGGTGACAAGATGCTTCCTACCACAGCCAGCTGTGCTGCAGCCTTGCAGCCCTTTCCAGAAGGTAAAACACTGGCCTGTATCACCATCCCCTTTTGCCTTGATCAACACCATCTCCTTTACTCTGATACCTGTTGATTTGCATTTGGCTCAGCTGAACTGCAGCTGTCAGTTATGATGCTCTTGGATCCATAAGAAAAGGGAGGAAAAATGAACATCTCTTCTGTACCAGCACCTCGCTGATTTTACTGTTGGCAGCGATATAAACATATATTCAAAAATAGATAAATAATAATACAATTTAAGAAAAAAATACTCCAATAGGATAATCATGCAGGCAGGTAAGTTTGAAGATAAAAGGGAAAGGATTGCAATATTGTTAATGCCCATGCCTGCTCTACATGGTGTTTATCCAACCCTTCATGTCTTTAAAGACCAAACTTCACATTTTAAAGGATTAAAAGGAACAATTTCTTTTTGCAACTAGACAGAAACCCCCAAAACTCTGCAATCTAAAACTTTAGTACACGTTTCTCAGTTCCATAAAATTTGACCAATTCTTACTAGCTGAAGTGACCAATTGAGATGACCCAGGTAATTCAGCCAAGCCAAGCTTCCTCCTGAAGTCAGGAGAAACTGCCAGATCTGTGTAATCTCTGCTGTTAAAGCACTTACAGCTACATACATGCACTATTAAAATGTTTACTATAATAGCAGGCAAGTGGCCCAAAATGTAGATAGTAATGACAGGAGGTAAGAAAATTGCATATCACTTGGACTGTTTCTTTACATCAGTCTTATCACAAGGGATGGTGGAGCTTGCAAGAGTAATTCCTGCTGCTCCTACTCTTACTCTCCATCATCTGATGCTCACCCTCTCAACTAAATTCACCTGTTTCAGCAGAGATGTGCCAGTTTCTGCCTTCTAAAATTTGGCTCAGTAAGATTATTGCCGTAGAAGAGAGAGTAGATCTGAAAGATCAGGCTGTGCTGGTATAAAATAAATGAGCGACAAGTTGGGTAATTTGCAGGCAGTACATCCCCAGCAATGGATAGCACTCAGCCAGGTATTTTCAGTACAGTAAAAATTAGAGCATTTGAAGATCCTGGCAGATATCAGAGCCTCCAGGGCCTTAACCTTGTAGTAGCTTCCCATGAAAAGGTAGCTGGACTTGGGGCATTGGGATGGAACAGTTTACAGGCCCTGTTACGAAACTATGAAGTCACCACAGAGGTACTGTGGTGTTATAGAGAAGAAAAAGACCCATAGTAATAAAAAGAAGGACAGACAAAATGTGTCTTAATAAAACCATGGCTCTGTGGGGTTTTTCTGTCAGTGACACTGGTTTAAGATGCCCCAGTCCCTATTTCTGCCCTTGGACCCTTTCTCAAGTAGATGTAGATGCATCCATATTCCAAAACAAACCAAGGAGCTGCTCTTCTGGAGAACTCGTCAGGTTTTTGCCAAGTTATTTTCAGCTTGGAATAGTTCCTTGATCCAGGGCACTTTACAGCATGGGCTTTTTTTGCTGGCAAAACTGAAGTAGAGTGTAAGAGCAGAAAGGAGCTGCTCAGGGGATGCAGGGGGAAGGTGGTGCTTGGTAAATCATTCTTGGATTTCTTTGATCAAGCACACTAATTGGCAAAAGAGAGATGGGGCAGAAAAGGGACCGGGATCTTATGAGCAGCTTTTCCGAAGCTGCTCAAGAGAGCAATGTCAGGTGCACGCTGTAGGCAAAGACATGTATTTGAATGGCAAAAATTATAAGAAGATGCACAGCAGACAACAAGACTCTAATGGTTACCCCAGCATTTTTTAGGAGATGATCAGTGTGCTTCCTCTGTGGAAGACCCCTCGTTATATATATATTTCATGGGATGTATTCCTTCACTGCCAAAGGATTAAAGCAGGGAAATCTATGGTCTTTAATAGCATATTTAACATTTTCTGCTGAATAGTCTGATTTTTAAGAAGGCTGCCTCTGGCTCATACTTCCCAGTGTTCCTCAGTGTCTCTTGTTCTCACAGCCACTGCACTGAGCATGCTGAAGTACGTACACAAGCTCCACCCAGCTGCTTGAATTTCTGGCATCTGCTCTGTCATGTCCAGCTTTTCAATATGATAATAAGCAATTAGCCACACATTTATAAACAGAGAATGGAAGATTTGTACATAGTTCAAGATTTTCTGCTGAATGCACCAATAGATAGTATAGGGAAAATAACAGGCCAGGTATTGGAACCTCCAAATATTTCAAACTCCAGCAAAAAGGGAGAGGTCATTGAGTTCAGTGAATTATCAGCCACTATTTGCCCAGTAGTTAACAGGAAGCACGGTGATGTTTATTCACCTCTCCAGATTTACATGAACATCAGTCTTCCTTTCCTGTCTCAGATGGAAAGCTTAAGCATAGAAGCTCCACTATATACCATAAAACCAGAGAACAAAGCAAGCCAAAGACTTGGTTCTGTTAGATGCCCACCCAAACACTGTTCTTTAACCAGAGCTGAGCAGTGCCAGACAAGGCTGCTCCATGATGCTTTTCAAACTGAAATAATTTCTTTCTCCCTGGTTCCAGCATTTTACAGAGAAGGGAATGGAGGTGCCAAGAGCTCAAGGGTCGCCAGGCTGGCTAACCAATATTTTCTTTTTGTCAGTGTACTTGTGCACCCTCACAGTAACTTGACAGATCTGGAAGATGAACTCCTGAAGTGAACAGCAGCCATGGCCTGCTTGTCTCCCAGGGACTTCATACTGCTATATGGAGGGAGAAACACCAGCACAGGCCCAAGAGCAGAACAGGATTTTCATGCAGCCCTGCCCCCAGCATGACCAGCTCTGCTGAGAGCAGCACCAGGAACAGAACCACCCCTAACAAGGCACTGAAGCTGCCAGATGCTCTCAAGTATACAAACTTCCTTGTCTAACACCAACCCAGAACTCTCCATACTACTGTACCTTACTCAGTATAGGTATGCCTACAATCCCAAGAAAAACGTGTGATTTTTGCCCCAAAAATAACCTTTGCAGGTCTGTGCCATCACCAGTGTTCTACCCTAGTTCCAAGATGTGGAGCTGAAACTAGATACAGAATTCAAATGCTGCTCCACAGCATGGAGAGACAGGATCATCGCCATGCTCCTACTTACTGCTCTCTCTCACTAGGGCCATTAAGCCTCTGTTTTCCCTCTCTATATCACACTGAATGCTGGAGTTCATGCTTTTCCATTGCTCCTGTAAATCCTTTCCAGTGTTTGTGCCACAGGGTAATACAGATTATCCTCATCCCTCAGTCTCACACATTCAACCTAGTGTTTGCTCTTGGATGATGGCACAAGTCATTGAGGTGAGCCCTTGTTGCACAGCAACCTGGAGGAATACAGCTGCCATCTAGGTTGCATACTGCTGGTCCCATTGTGTTGGTTTGAAAGTAAGCCAGCGGCAGAAATGAACCGCAAACAAATACCTTGAGAGAGATTTTTAGGTTAGAATTAATAGAAAGATTACAATAAATGCAGTAATACAGAAAACACTGGCTTAAACCAACAAATTCACAGTACAACCTGACACCCTGTTGGTCAGAGTGGTGGTCACAGTCCAATTAAGCAGTGGTTGCAGTCCCACTGGAGTGATGGTTGTACTCTGGTCAAAAGTGGTGGTCCTGTGGAAAGATCTGGTCCTCCTGTGGAAGTTTGGGTCCTCCTCTGGATGTTCAGTGGTGGTGGTCGTGTCCCAAGTCCCACAGTGCCCAGATTATATACAGGCAGGAATGTTCATTATCTCTCCCAGGATGGGGAATTTTGCAACAGAATGATGTAATCCTATGAGTCAAACGAAATTTTTGGAGTCCTTGATGACTGTTCCAGCTGCCTGTTTGGCTGGTACCTATTCAGTTCAGTATGTCCCATTAGCAGAGATGACCCCTTCAGTATGGGTGGGACTGTGCTGCTGCTTTCCCAGAGGGAGTTATCAGGACTGAATCATAGGTGTGAAGAAACATTACCCTGCCTTTCAGGGTTGCCTCTTTTTCCTTATCTAAAACACCCAGCTCATAGTCTGAGGGGTGGGGTGTGCACTAGACACACCACCATCAACAGTTCATCAGGAATAATGTAGATGGGTGTGGAATACATAGTTTGCCTACACGCATACTGGCACTCTTTCTCCTATAACCATGACACCTGTCTTTTTTGCTACATTCAGGTTTCCCCAGGAGGGATTTTACATTTTTTTCTGGTCATTAGTGAAAAGGAGTAATGACATTGGGCTAAGTTTATTACATCGTGGTACTTCTATTAAACAAGTTTGTAGTCAAATCAAGGACTATGTAAGATTTGCTTGCTGAGCTGGGTTTCAGGTAAAGTTTGGTTTACTAGCTATGGAACTATAGTAACTATTTATAGAATCACAGAATGATTTGGGCTGGAGGGGACCTTAAAACTCATCCCATTACTCTCCCTGCCATGGGCAGGGACACCTTCCACTAGACCACATTGCTCCAAGCCCCGTCCTACCTGGCTTGGAACACTTTCAGGGGTGGGGCAGCCACAGCTTCTCCAGGCAACTTGTATCAGGCCTCACCACCCTCATAGGGAAGAATTTCTTGCTGATATCCAATCTAAACCTACTTTCTGTCAGTCTGAAGACCATTCCTCCTTGTCCTGTCACTCCAGGCCCCTATAAAGGCTCTCTCCATCTTTCTTTTCAGCTCCTTCAAGTACTGGAAGGCCACAACTAGGCCACTCCAAATCTTGTCTTTACCAGGCTGAACAATCCCTGTTTTCTCAGCCTTTCCTCCCAGCAGAGCTGCTCCATCCCTTTGGTCATCTTGGTGCCTTCTCTGCACTCACTCCAGCAGCTCCACGTCCTTCCTGTGCTGGGCCCCTGCATGGAAGCAGCTCTGCAGGTGGGGTCTCACCTGAGCAGGGCAGAGGGGCAGAACTCCCCCTTTCCCCTGCTACCCACACTGTGGGGGATGAGCCCATATCCATAGAATTATATTCTATATAAACTGGCAATCTAACTTAATTATTTTTTCCTGCAATTAATTTTAACCAGCCTATAACCTTCCAAACAGGACATAGGTGTCAAGGTGTTGATAGTGAGGGCAGCCTCTGAGAGAAGGGTCCAATGGCTGCTCCTTGCCAGACACAGTCAGTTCCAGGTGGCTCTGTAACAGACCCACCATGGCACATAAACAAGGCCACCAGCCAGACTGGGGGCACCTCTCAGAAAACATGTCAGAAAGGGCAGAAAACACTACAGGGCAAGAGAAAGGAACAAAGAGCAAGAAACAGAACATGGAGGCCAGAAGAAGAGGCACCCTGTGGCTAAGCAGGTATTCCCAGAGGGACTGCAGCCCAAAGGACCCATGCAGAACAGAGTGAGGAGGAAGGAGCAGAAGAGAAGCCACTGAATACTCATTGCAACCCCCTCATATCCCTTGTGCCACTTCTCACTGAAGAGAGTGAGGTCCAGCAATAAGGGCAGGGGAAGAATCCAGAGTGAAACTGAGATCAGGAAGAGGGAAGGAAAGGGGTTTTAATTGTTTTGGCTGATTTTGGCTTAGGTTTTGTTCCCCAATATAGAAATCAATTATCAAATACGTATTAAGTTGGCACTAAATTTATTTCTCCAAGTCAAGTCTGTTTTGCTGCAAGGGTTACTGATAAACAACATACTTGTCTATCCCAACCCAAGAGCTTTCTTGATCTTGTTCTTTCTTTTCCATTCTGCTAAAGCATCAGGGAAGCAAGTGAGTAGCTAGGTGGGAGTTTGGTTGCAGACCAATCTTCCCCCTTAATTTTAATCTTTAGTACATTGTGCTTACTTTCAGTTAGAATCTTGTCTTTCAGCTGAAACCAGACACTCTTCTAAAACCATTGAGGTCAATAGAAAGACACTTTAGGTTGACTTTAGGTGGATTTAGGAACTGGCACATTGCTCCAGACCCACTTGTTCCTATGGCTTCTCCACGCCACTGACCATAGGACAGAGCAGGGTATACATCTCACATCTACACTGAACATAAGAACTAAATTTCTTCTACTGATAGAAAATGCACTGTTCATGTTCCTAGTGAAAAAACTGTGAAATCCTCCATTACCATAATTTTAGCCCCCCAAAAATATTAATGCACCAAATTAACCAAAGAAAAACATGTCCTTGATTGGATCCAGGATCCCAGATCCAGGTTTACCCAACACCAGCACAAGGCCATATCATAAGGTTTAAATGTTACATCAGTAAACACAAAACCTCCCATGACAGAACTCCAATTAGGAGTATGAACAGATTTATAAAAGCTGTTGGTGTACAACAAAATGGAATCAGCAGCAAGAAGTGCTGAGCCAGCAGGGCACATCTATAATGAGGAAAACATCCTCCAGTCCTGGAAAGGGGTACTTGCAAGAATGCGTATAATTTAGCAAAGGTAGTAAAACTAAGTAATTATTCTGCAATCGAGAAGCTGCTGTGTATGGGATTGAGAGTGTGGGGTCTGATGCATGAATCCACCAGCCAGTCCAATGGGTGAAAGAGCCATGGCCAGGAGGCAGAGCTACTGACTGGTTGCGTAGGCTGGTGGGCCTGCTGGACAAGGAACGAAAGGAGTCCCATGGTGGGATAAGTCCTAAGTTCCTTTCTAGCTTATGGTGACTGAGAAAGCGTCTCCCAAGATGCTCTGTTCTGTTATGTTAATGTACCCCAGTTCCGCTTCCCTGGTTGGCTCCGTTGGCCGCTACACCCCTTGTTGCCTTATAATGCCCTCAGAGTTTCTCGATTGGTTCCCTTACTCTGGACCCCCCATAGTTCTGCCCGGACTTCTCTGGAGCCTGGCATGAGTGCGGATGTATTAAATCTCTCCTGTGGAGCCCCATGCAAGGACCCTTCCTGCTCATTCCTCATTGGATTGTTTTTGTCAGCTATCCCGTGTGTGTGTGTGTGTGTGTGTACATGTGTGTGCAAGTGTGTTGGCTGCATCAAGTGGCTACCTCCTTGGAGGTGCTTTTGGGAAGGTTGCGGCACTTTACCATCCAATATGAGTGTGACAACTGGGGCACAGTCTCCTACCGTTGCTGAATTACTATTAAAAGCAGAGAGAGTATCTTGTAACTATGATTAACCGCACAAGCTTCATTTATCCTGTTTTGGAAACAAGGCTGTTTTAATTTCTCTCAGCTGAAGCTGTTATTTCTAGTTAAAGTGTACTTATAATGAAGATGCCAACATGAACAAAACCTTTCCTTTTAGAAGAGAGCTTTGTTCTGGGAGCAGAGGGCCCCATATGTCGACCGGACCCATCCTACAGGGAGATCTGCTGCCTCCCTGGGGCCCGGGTATGGGATATCACCGAGAGACTACCTGGGCTGATTCGGCCCTCTGATTATTACCCACTGCTGATACTCCAGGCTGGCAATGATGAGATTGAGAGGAGGAGCATCAAGGCAATTAAAAGGGACCTTAGGGCACTGGGTCAAGTGGTTAATAGGGCAGGAGCTCAGGTAGTGTTCTGCTCAGTCCTCTTGGTGGCAGAGAAAAATGATGAAAGGAATAGGAGAGCCCACGTTATCAACAAGTGGCTCAAGGGTTGGTGTCATCAGCAGAATTTTGGGTTCTTTGATCATGGGGAAACTTTTTCAGCACCTGGTCTGCTAGAACCAGATGGGCTCCATCTCTCTGTTAAGGGCAGAAGGTTTTTAGCTCATGAACTGGCTGAACTCATTGAAAGGGCTTTAAACTAGGTTCAAAGGGGGAAGGGGATACAGCTGGGCTCTCTGGAAACAGGCCCAAACATGGTAAGCCTGAGTTAGGGGTGAAATCGGTAGCCCAGCTGAAGTGCATGTATACTAATGCACGCGGCATGGGTAACAAACAAGAGGAGCTGGAAGCCGTGGTACAACAGCAAAGCTATGACGTAGTTGCCATCACGGAAGCATGGTGGGATGACTCGCATAGCTGGAGCACTGCACTGGATGGCTACAAGCTCTTCAGAAGAGACAGGAAAGGGAGAAGAGGTGGAGGGGTGGCCCTTTACATTAGGGAAGCTTTTGATGCCATGGGCATTGAAATTAATGATGATGAAGTTGAATGCCTATGGGTAAGGATTAAGGGGAAGACCAACAAGGCTGACATCCTACTGGGAGTCTGTTATAGACAGCCCAAACAGGATGAAGAAGTGGACAACTTATTCTATAAGCAGCTAGAGAATGTTTCAGGGTCACCAGCCCTTGTTCTTGTAGGTGACTTTAACCTACCGGACATCTGCTGGGAACTTAATACAGCAGAAAAGAGGCAGTCCAGGAAGTTCTTGGAGTGTGTGGAGGACTATTTTCTGTTGCAGCTGGCGAGTGAGCCCACCAGGGGAGGAGCTACACTAGATTTGTTGTTTACAAATAGAGATGGGCGGGTGGGAGATGTGGTGGTTGGAGGACGACTGGGGCATAGTGACCATGGAATTATAGAATTCGCAATAATTGGTGAAATGAGTGTGAACATCAATAAGACTTTTACACTGGACTTCAGGAGGGCAGACTTTAACCTATTTAGGAGACTTATTCAGGGAGTTCCTTGGGAAGCAGCCCTTAAAAACAAAGGAGTACAGGAAGGGTGGGCATACTTCAAAACAGAGATCTTGAGGGCACAGTAACAGACTGTTCCAGTGCGACGAAAGATGAGTCGATGAGGCAAACATCCATCCTGGATGGACAATGAGGTTTTGAAGGAACTTAGGAACAAAAAGAGGATATATCATCTTTGGAAGGAGGGTCAGGTCTCTCAGGAAGTATTTAAGGAGGCTGCTAGGGCATGTAGGAAAAAAATTAGGGAGGACAAAGTTCAGTTGAACTCAATTTGGCAACCTTTGTAAAGGATAATAAAAAATGTTTTTACAAATATATTAATGACAAAAGGAAGGGCAAGACCTACCTTTGTTGTCAACTCGATGCGGAAGGGAATTTAGTAACTGCAGATGAGGAGAAGGCAGAAGTGCTTAATGACTTCTTTGCCTCGGTCTTTATTGGAAAGACACGTGGTCCTCAGGACAACTGTCCTCCTGGGTTGGTAGATAGTGTCAGGAAGCAGGATAGTCCCCCTGTTATTCAAGAGGAGGCAGTCAGGGAACT
>VZTI01000155.1:23448-57167 GCA_013397865.1 Struthidea cinerea | reverse complement strand
AAAAAGAAACAGGCAAAACCCACAGAAAGCAGTATCCCTGGTCAGAGATACCCAGCTGCATGGTCAGTCAAACAGCCTGCCCGGAAAAGGAAGGGGTGCCCCTGCCCCTGCCCTCAACTGTCTCTGGAAACCCCAGCGTGGCTCTCCTTCATCGCAATACTCCTGGAGCAAGGGAGGATGGGGAGCCGGGGTGACAGGGGGAGGAAGAGGCAGCAGCCACCCCAGAACAAGGCAAAACGAAACAGAACAAAACGCCCAAAAATGATAAGGGATAATGAACCATCTCCAACACCAGTAACAACACATTTTTTAAGTCATTCTTTGTTGCGCCATATGCCTGTGTCGATTTCTAACTTAATGAAGTTCTAGCATCCAACAATCATTGCTTTTCACCTTTTTGTAACAGGTTTCTTCCTGCCTATGAGAAAAAAATCTAGAGTTCTCATCCCTCAGAAAGCCAGCTTTTGGTAAACAAAATTATCTGTGCTTCTATTTTATTGATCAGATCTCACTCTCAATCTCCCATTAGAAAATGACTTCAAATAATTTGCAACATTCAATGAGCAAATGGTTGTGCTCTTGAGCAGTGACATTATGCAAGGATTAGACTCAAGAATAACATAACTGCAGTAGAGAAAGTGAAACATGACTAAAACTAATTTCTACAAGGGTCAAAGTAATCATGAGATGGTTACAATTGTCAGCTGCATATAAACCTCAAAAAATTAAATGTCATTATGAGATGAAAATGGAGAAATTAAACATTTTTTCCAAGCCTTCTAATTCATCAAGATACTTAGGTTTTATAGAGACTGTTGGGTTTTGGAAAATTCTTAAATACTCCAGATGGACAAGCAAACTTTGACAAGTAACTTGAATTTTGCCAGTTTGCTTATTGTTGGGGTTTTGGGAGTTCACCTTCTGGGTTTTTTTTCTTTCTCTTCTCTCTTGGGGAATTTTTTTCCCCCATGCATGTTACCACAGCAACAAATTGCTGGGTGCTCCGGAAAAAAACAAAGGGACCGGGCCACAGGGGGAGGGGTCCAGGGGGCCACTCTCTTTTCACCTGGGCAGGCAGTTGGTGCTCTCGGCGTTCGTTCGGAGGGAGAGAGGCTGCCATCCGTCCTGCTGCCACAGGTTTTCCAGTTGCCTTTGCTTCTACCGGAGAAAACCCGGGATTCCCAAACCCGCCTTTCCCTGCCCTGTCGGGAGCCGGGCTGCAGCCGCGGAGCCTTCGCTACATCGTAGCTCCGCACGCCCCTGCCTGCCGAGACCTCCCCGGGTTCCTGCTGCCGCTCTGGGTCTTGATACATCTCNGGGCACCGGGATCAGCTGCCCAGGGGGTTTGTGAAGCCTTTGTTCCATCCCTTCCCGGCTCGGCTGAGCCGCCATTACCGCGTGCTTCCCGTGCCACGTGCCACGTGCTCCGGAGCGCCCCCTGCAGCCGCGGGGGAACCATCGCACCCGCCCCGCTCACCGGGAGCCGCCAGCGCCCCTGCCGGCTGTGAGCGGAACTGCACCCAAGGGGAAAAGGCCCGACAGCCGAGAGAGGCTGGCACTGGGTTTGTGGTTCTGTTTGCCGTTATTACCATAGGCATTGTTGTTTCTTTGCCTTGTTATACATATATATATTAGTAAAGAACTGTTATTCCTACCCCTCATATCTTTGCCTGAAAGTCCCTTAATTCAAAAAATTATAAGAATTCGGAGGGAAGGGGGTTACATTTTCCATTTCAGGGGAGGCTCCTGCCTTCCTTCACAGACACCTGTCTTTCAAACCAAGACACTTATCCAGTCTTGGGTTGAACTCCTACACAGCACAGTTTTTTAGTGTTTGCTTTTCTATACAGCTTAGTTCAGGTCTTTGAGGGCCAAAGTCCAAAGTTCTGTTCCCTTTCACAAAGAACATTTAAGCTTTAGGATATTGTTTTAAATCAGTAATAACCAATTGCAACAAATAAAAGCACTTGTGACAGAGCCATAGTCAATGAAAAGTTTGACATAGATCACCCTTAGACCTTCTCTTAGCATGACCACCCAAAAAACGCACAAGCCTTTTAAACAAAAAAGGAAGTTTATTTAGGTACATGGAATATTTTCATGTTCTATGGCAGTGAAATTCAGTCATTAAGTTCTCCAAGGAAAAAGTAAAAATAGGTTTCAGAAAGTTGCCTATCTTAAGGCACTCAAGCTTTCCAGTAAGTTCCTCTTTCTAGTGAAACCAATGTCAGAAGATAAAAGAAAATTCTGCAATGAATCCCCTTTTCAGTCTCTGCAGTGTGTATTATTCCTAACCTAAAAAATAACCCCAGCATTATTTGTATTTCAATTAAAAAAACTCACAAAATTCTGTGACACGTGGTATTCTACTTATTTCAGTCTTCAGATTCTAGGAAGCTTCCAAATAGCCACAGATATTCAGACTGTATTATCTCAATTTCTCTTCACTCAACTAAAACCCCATGTATAATCCTATGCTTTGAGGTGATTAGATGCAGCAAACTCCCTCCCAACATAAACTACACCATGACAGGAATTTACACAAGCCTTCAGGGCTCTGAGAGTAGTCAATACTATCATGTTACAAACATCGGTCCCTCACCTAGGTCTTGGGATTCTGTAAAAATAAGACTCTGCCCTTCCTAAATTTTTTATTAAAACCACAAAGAATGCCTTGTACCAGATGCATCCCTCGAGAATGGGCCACTTCTTTACCAGTCCTCCCACAATAATTCCAGCCACAGTGCTCCCCAGGTAGTATCTGCTCACCCTGTGGGTTTTTCAGCTACTCGTGGTGCAAATAATGGAGTGGCCAGCTCATTACTCTCTGGGAGAAGAGTAAGGAGTCTGGGCAGAGTGAACTACCCCAAGCTATTTGTCAGCACTGCTGCAGGGGAACTTGGCTGATCCACCTTCAGCATTTAAGGTGGGCATCCTGATCACTGTGCCAGCCATGGCTCAGCGTGGCAGAGAGGATTGCAACAGAGACACCGGCAAACAGCTTAGTCAACCGCGTTTTTTGGAACATTCTCCTTCAAGCTCTTGTTTTGAGGGAAGTGAATGAATAAGTTTGTGTTAATAAAATATTAATTGAGAATATACATATATGCATGTATATAATAAAGTATTGTAATTTTAAGGATAACAAACTGAGAGGTGAGGTGATGAAAATAATGAGAATTATCTGGCAGCTTTGTTACCTTACAAAGATACACACAGACAAAAGTTGTAAGTCTACACAGTTCCAAGAGCAAACCCAGCTGAAATTCAATACTCCACATGAGAATGGGAACAGTTTATTATTTAAAATTTATTTCTTAAGTTTTAAAATTGACATCACTTTTTTTACATCAACATACTTTTCTTTTTTAATGTGATGTTATTTCAAAATAATTAAGTGTAATATAGATACTGCTGAAAAAGCAGTTTAAAAAAATTCTGCATCAACTACTTAATTTTAACAATTATCCACTTTTCCACTTTCTACTCACTTTATTTCTTGTGGTAGGTCTGGTCATAGATATACAAGGGCTCTTTAAAGAACTTCACAATTAGTATTTGGAAAAAATATTTTTTATTATGATTTTAGGAAGGAAGTTTTTATCTTTTAATGAAGCATGAAAATCTATGGTATTTTTCAGAGTGCTTTTTCTTCTTTTTCTCCCCCCCCCCATCTGATTTTCATTAGTGCATATGAGCAATCACTATTGTTTGTTTTCCTGAGCTGTTGCAGTGGCAATATTATTTTCAGCTCTGGAAACACAAACTGAAATCCCATTCTGGGCTCAAATTCATCCCACAAAAGGCACTACACCATTGGGTTTTCTTTTGACTTTCCCTGTAACAGTCCTGGTACCACAGACTGAATCACTACCCATTTCTGTCAAAGCCAGTAACAGACAACACCAGACACTAATTTCCACAACTGTCTCCCTCAAGTCTGTCCTCCCTCACCCTTTGCCACATGTCTTTTCCTGTCATGCCATTCTCAGAGCTAGTCCTCAACACAGGCAAACTGCAGCCCTGCACTGGCTATGCAGCAACTACTGCCAGCATTGTCCCTTCTACATGTATTGCTTTCACTTAGACTTCCCCTGTCTGAACTCTCAGAATGAAGACATTTGATCAGGCTCTAGCCTTTACTCAGCTGTCTGCCCAGGTGGCCAAGAAGGCCAGTGGCACCTGACCTGTATCACAACAGCATGGCAGCAGGGCCAAGGCAGTGATTGTCCCGAGCGCTGGGCACTGGTGAGGCCACAGCTCAAATCTGTTGTCCAGTTCCAGGCCACTCACTGCAAGAAAGATGTGGAGGTGCGCGAGCATGTCAAGGGCAATGGAGCTGGGGAAGGGTCTGGAGCACAAGTCTGATGAGGAGCAGCTGAGGGAGCTGGGGGCCTCAGCCTGGAGGAAATGAGGCTGACGGGGACCCTTATCACTCTCTACAATTCCCTGACAGAAGGCTGTAGCCAGGTGGGGGCAGGCTCATTTCCCAGACAGCTATCAACAGGAAATTTAGGTTGGATAACAGGAAGAACTTCTACTAGGAAAGGGTTGTTCACCTTTGGAATGGACTGCCCAGGGAGGTGGTGGAGTCACTGGCCCAGTCATTTAGTGCCCTGGTCTGGTTGACAAGCCATTGGCCATAGGCTGGACTCAATGATCTTGGAGATCTTTTCCAACCTAAATGCTTTTGTGAAGCTTGAGCTGTGCTTTTTTTGCAAATGGACAAGCAGCACAAGCACCAACATGATTCTGTGCCAGATCTGTTGTGCTTTTATCCTTTTAAAGGAACAGAAAGAAAAAACTAAGCATGAGGCATCCCAGAGCACGTACAAACATGCTATATCAGTTTGAGTAATTTCCACCTTTTTGCTAAAAAAATTGTTTGTAATTATTAATCTGAATTATACTTTGCTTCCTGACATTACAGGAATTTGTTGCACTTACTTGGCAGACATTGTTAAAACAAAAAAAAAAAAGAAGAAGAAAAAGAAAATTACAGGGAAAAGATTGTGTCATTTAAATCTAATTAAGCTTTTAATAAATCCAACTTTTCATCATTAACCCTGATGCATTCCCTTTATAGTCTAAAATTTATTGCCTACCCCTAACAAAGAAAAATGTTTAGAGGCAGAAAATTGAGGCCATGACACCATATAAATTAGGTATATCAGATGCCAGAGAAAACGCTTTAAGGATGGTACAAGCCTAGAATGCTTTTCACTGAACCTCATAAAAAGTGCGTAAAATACATTTTCTTACTTCTATTTTTGCAGTACAGATAGGCTGGCATCTATAGACAACTCTCTTTTGTCCTATTTTTGGAAGATAGTAAGAAATAGAAAAATGCTGCTCCATCTGTATCACCCAAAGTAACTACAAACTATTTCCTATTAGTTTTCTTTAGTATTTAATATGGTCAATTTTAACACAAATTATTGTAACATTACCAAGAACCAAAGCTAATTTTTAAAGCGTGGAATGATACAGCTATGATTAAGACACCCAAAATGATGTGCAAAGCTTTAACTTAATTGCATCTAAGTCCAGAGAAAACAGCTCTCAACCCCAACCTTAGATATGCTAGCTGAGTGTTCATATCCTTGTTAATACAGTTGTAGTTCTGAGTCTGAACACTACCATTTCTGATTCACTTAGTCAGCAAGTTTCACTAAGCAACATTTTTGAATACTGCAACAGTTAGAAACATAAACAATCAAGCTGGGGACTTGGGAGCAAGATCTTTTCCCAGCTTTTTCTTTAAGCTAGAAACCTGGTTTCCCTACAACCTTTCCACGGCAGTGGAAGGTAAGTGAGATTACATGCAGAAAATTATGATTAGTAATAGATTAAGCAAACCATTAACTGAGTCTTGAAAAAGACGTACTCAAAGAACAAAGAAAATGCTTGCCTCTCCAAGAGTTAGGAGAATAAAAAGAAATCTGTGTCAACTTGAAACTCACCAAAAGAATTTGCAGGAACCTTTGCAAGTACTTACAAACTTTTCCCATATTCAAGTGAGTCAGAACATTTGCTTGGTTTTAAGGAAAGCACCCAAATGCAAGATCTATACTGTAATGCTTCAGCAGGACTCGTCCGTCTGGTTTTATGTATCCTAACAACGCTAAAACAGTTTGTTCTTAACTAAAACTCTTTACCTCTACAGTGCCTGTGTTCATTTTTGTGTCTCGAACTCCTCCCAAAACAATTATTGTGTCCCAACTACACCTACTGAGAAAACATTTCTAGGAAGGCAAAGTGACAAGCTCAAGGCCTGGAAGCAGACTGCAACCAAGATGGAAAAAGATGTTAGATTCCCTTAATTTTAGTACCTTGTCTAACTGAGAAATGTTTACTTGCCAATACTGTTTAATGATATTCAAATGACTGCGCAGTGTAAGTTAAATGGTGAATGTGCAACTGATATCTTAGAAGTTGTCATGTAAGATGAAACACGCTGCAAAATGCAAAGGGCCTCCTTCTTATTCTGTCACCTTTAATTTGACTGGAAATTTAAAACTGTAAATAAAGGGCAAGCATTAATTTACGGGCTCAATTCACTTTGTTGGAAAATTAAATCATCTGGGAGTCTACATCTGCAAAACAAAATTTATTATCTGTAATTAACTAACCTTTAAAAAAGCTTTTCTTTAATTTCCTCCCGACAGTGTACAGAGAAGATAAAATCATAACAAGTGTTAGCAGAAAAGCCACTACATCAGAATAAGAGCTCCTGCAAACATTTGATGGAGAATGCATTTAAACCCTCAATTAACCAAAGTTCAGTCATTACACAATCTGTATTAAGACGCAGAGAGTTAAATCATTGTTACACAATTGCAGAGAATAAATAGTCCAACTTATTATTTTGGCTAGACACTACTGCATGAATGCAGAATCCACTGTAAATATTTTATGTCTTTTTGTGAAAAAAATAAAACAAGTACTTGCAACCTTAACAAAAAAAGTCTCTTAATTTTGTATGACAGGCTTTTTCTAGAAGCAACCAGGAATTTGTACAGAACTCAGACAACTAAATCTTTTTTGTCCTTTTTTATCCTGAACTTGTCTATTTACAGAGAAGCAAACCACAATGAGTTCTGCTAAAGGAGTGAAATCACTACAAAAAATATCAAAATATGCAACTCCTGGTCTTTCAGTTAGGTAGAACATAGGTGAAATCAATGTTCTTGTTTGTTGTTGTAAAAATAATTGTTTTGCTCTAACATTAGCAACTAATGTTGGACAACAATATCACAGGCTCTTCTCCAGAGAATCCCTACAACCATAATACGACTTTGTTTAGTTGTAGTTGTTTAAATGGGGATTTACACTGCAGTTCGACTAACTTTTTCTTAAAAGTTTTTTAGTTAATTGCAGACAAGTAGTTTTGTAAGAAACTGTCTAGTCACCTTTTCGAGTTAACTGATTTATTCACGAGAACAACAACTGGAAACAGGAATCTGAGATAAGCCCAAAATTCCCAACGGCAAAGCAGATTAAAAGAACAGTGCGTGACACTGGGTGTTCCTTTGGTCAGGTGAAGTACTGTAGGAAGACCTGGTGCAAAGCTCCAGCAGAATTCTTACAGACTGTCTTTGAACACGATTGGTCCATTTCTTGATCCTTGCTGTTATTGGCTCGTCTAGGGTCCTTCTGATTGGCTCATTTTGGATGGTGCACTCCTGTCCAGTCATTTATCCACAATTCTGTCTCATTGGTTCATTTGGTCCACCAATCCAGGGTCGAGGTGATGTCATTACACCTGTGGAGAGTTTCTAGAAGATTCCTATTTAACCATCCCATATCTACTATTGCCATCTAGTGGTTTTATACAGGTATTACACCCATACATCACACGAGGTAACGTAAATAACTTCAAGTTACAATTAACCAATTAACCAAGCTCAGCCTCAATATAACTCAACCAACTTATAAAAATTGTAACCCACAACTGGCCTACAAAAACCAACCCATTTATAACAATTCCCCCCCTTATTCTTTGATCAGGTCCCACCCGCATCACCCTTCCATCAAACTGGGCTTTCATAGGCTCAATAAAACTTCCTTAACTTCCGGTATTTCTCATAGATTTCTTCTGCGGTTTCCGGGGCTTCTTTCTGTTTTTCTGGTTTTAGCATCGTTAATTTTTCTTGATCAACTTTCATATCTCCTGTGGACTCAAAGCTGTTCCTTCCCAAGGCCATACTTTAGTCATACCAGTGTCCCCACAAATCCAACAATTTGAAATATTAAACTCCTTACTAATATGGTCAACCAAATCCAAAACCAGATTTTTCCCATTTGAAATCGTGTCCTCCATCCCAACCTTTATGACCCCTTTCAATTCTTTTTCCTTAATTTGGTCCAGTTCGGATGCTCCCTTTCCTACAGTCTTTCCCATTAGATCTCTTTCGGAACATATCCATTTCTCTATCATAGGACATTCTCCTTCCAGTTTTTGTCTAAAGTTTCCTATGTTTTCCAGAAACCAATATGTTTTGCTGTCCTCTTTGCAAGTTTGTCATTTCGAATGGTCGATACATTTGGCGTTCGGGTTAGTGTGTATCCTCAGGATCATACTTCTAGAGTCTCCCACATATAAAGGGTAATAACATTAATCACAGGGGCCCACCTGATTCCCCTAGATGTAGAAACTTAGTAGCCACAATAACAACAGGGGTCTGGTACAAGATGCTCCTCTAGCCCTTGCACTTACGGGAGTGCTACCCATACTGGGGTTGTTACATTTGGCAGGAGCAGAACCCCGATCCCGTCTTGCCCCCTGTAACATTCTTCACCCAGATACCTTGTTTCCTGTGGAGACCCATCCTTATCCTTCTTGTATCGTCCTGTGGTACTTTTCTTTTTAGAAAAAAGAAAAGTAGGGCCTGACTGCTACACAGAAGGGGAAAGTTCTATTCTTTCGCATCGCCTAATGTTACTGCAAAACAACAATATACCAGAAGTTAAGATTAACAAAGATAACAATGACTCTTAACCATACAAACTACAGGTCTTAAACAATATAACTATATCTCAACAACATAGCTGCATCTTAAATCAGTCAGTGGTAAACAAGTCTGGCTAACTGTCACTATTTGGCCTCTTTTGGATGGTCAACCTAGTATTAGTCTGGTTTACAACCGACCACTCTGCAGGTGCTGGTACAGGTCCTTTTACTCTTGTGATGTGGCTCCATCCTTTTTCTTGGGTCCTTACTGCCATCTCAGAGGTGAGGAGAACTTGGAAGGGGCCCTCCCATTTTGGTGTTGAAGGAACTTCTTTCCAAACCTTGATTAATACCCAATCTCCAGGTTGCAATGAATGAATTTTAAAATCTGTTGGTGTACTTTGAGGAAAGTATCCTCTTTTTCTTAGGTCTTCTAGAGTCTTTGCTATAGTCTGTATATATTTTCTAGTACCATGTTACCCTTCTTCATAAGTTCCTGAATAGTTCAAGGTGGTTAAGAATGGCAGGCCAAACATCACCTCATAGGGAGAAACCCCCATATCTGTTCTAGGTCTTGTCCTTATTTGCAACAAAGCCAAAGGGAGACATTTCTACCAGTTCATTTTAGTTTCTGTTACTAGTTTTTTAAGCACTGACTTCAAAGGTTGATTCATTCTCTCGACTTTTCCAGAGCTTTGCGGTCGCCACGGCATGTGTAGTTTCCACTTGATATCTAAGGTTGTCATTGTCTGTTGTAGGACTTTTGATGTAAAATGGGGGCCTCAGTCAGAGTCAACGGTGTTTATAACTCCATATCTAGGTATGACTTGTTCAAGTAATATTTTACTGACTACATTGGCTGTAGCATGGAAATACCATGTTCCAAGGTGTCAGATGGTCAATTATGACCAATAAATATTTAAAATTTTTGACCGGAGGAAGTTTTGTAAAATCAGTTTGTATATTTTGAAAAGGCCTTTTGGCTAGTTCTCTTCCTGCTGATGATGTTTTTCTCATTACTTTTCTGTTTATCTTTTGACAAATGATACAATTTTTAGTCACTGCCCTGGCAATTTCAAAGGTTCCCACACACCCATAATTTCGCAAAAAAAGGTCACGAAGGACCTGTGTTACCCAGTGTGTCGATGCATGGAGGTCCTCCAAGACTCTTCTTGTTAGGGCTTTGTTTAGAATTTGTCTCCCATCTGGCATTTTCCACCTGCCTTTTTCATCCTCAGTTCCACCATTGCTCTTTAACTCTTCTTGTTCTTTCCGACTGAATATTGGGACCCCTTTACCTTTTTCACCCATAACATCCATCAATAGCAAAGCCTTCTCCTCTTTCTCTAAGACTGCCTCTTTGGCCATTTGGTCTGCTAAATTATTTCCTTTTATTTCTGCTGAGGTCCCTTTTTGGTGGCCTTTTATATGCAGTACTGCAATTTCAGTCGGTAATGTCAATGCACCTGAAACTTCTTTTACCAGATTTTCATGGGCTAGGATTCTACCCTTTGAATTCAGATAGCCTCTCTCTTGCCAGATCTTACCACAGGTGTGTACTATACCATAAGCATATTTTGAATCAGAAAAGATAGTTTGTCTTTTTCCTCTTAGTATTTCTAGTCCTCTTTTTAAAGCATAGATTTCATAGCACTGGGTCGACCACTTCATTGGCAACTTTCCTTTTTCCAAGACTTGCATACATCCCCCATTCACAACTGCATAACCTGAGGCCTGTTTTCCTTCTACTACTCTTGAGGAACCATATATAAATAATTTTTCTCCATCTAGTAGAGGTTAATGTTGTAAATCTTCTCTTACTTTGGTTTGTAAGTTTATTAATTCCAAACACTGATGTTCTAAACCTTCTACTGGTTCTCTGTATAAAAACTGGGCCGGGTTCTGTACTTTTGCAGTAGTCAATTCAAGATTTTCAGTCTCTATCAATGCCAGTTCATATCTCAATATTCTACTGTTGGTGAGCCATTTGCCAGCTTTTTGACTCAGAATTGTCTTGATATCATGAGGGGTATACGCTTTCATTTTGCCACCAAAGGTCAACTTGTGGCCCACTTCTATAAGCATCACCACCGCAGCTACTGCCTGCAGGCAGGTTGGCCACCCTCTAGCTACTGGGTCTAACAGTTTTGACAGGTAGGCCACAGGTCTTCTCACTGCACACCACTCCTGGGTGAGCACTCCGTACGCCACCCCTTCTTCCACGTTGGTAAGTAATTCGAAAGGCTTATTGAAGTCCGGTAGGCTTAAAATGGGGGCTGTCATTAATTTTTCCTGTAATTCTTTCAATCGATCATCATCTTTTGTGTTCCAATTGACAGGTTCCATTTCTACTAATTTATCATATAGAAATTTGACTAATTTTGTGTATCCATCTATCTTTAATTTACAATATCCAATTAACCCTAACAATTTCCTGACATCCTTTTTTGTCTTTGGAGGGCGCAAGGATATCATTCCTTGGATACGTTCTGAACTCAACTTCCTGTACCCACTTCCAATTATATGTCCTAAGTACCTGACTTCTGATTCGACAAATTGCAGCTTCTCCCTTTATACCTTCAACTCTTTCTTTCCAAGGAAGTTTAACAGACCAATTGTGGTTGTTCTAACCTACTCCTCTTCCTCCCCTGATATTAGTATATCATCGACATACTGCAATATTTGGGTGTTTTCAGCTAGTTCAAATTGCTTCAATATATTCTCTAGAGCCTGTCTGAACAGATTCAGGGATTCGGTGAACCCTCGAGGGAGGCGGGTCCACCGAAGATGTTGTTTACTCCCAGAATAAGGGTCTTCCCATTTGAATGCGAACCAATTTTTACTTTCCTCCATTAACGGACAAGCCCAGAATGCATCCTTTAAATCCATGATGCTGAACCATGCATGATTAGGGGGTATCCTACTCAACAAGGTATAGGGGTTTGATACCACAACATATCTGGATACAGTATGTTTATTCACCTCCCTCAAGTCTTGGACCAATCGATAGGTGCCATTTGGTTTTTTTACGGGTAACACAGGAGTATTATGGGGAGACATACACGGTTCCAATATTCCATCCTTGATCAATTACCTTATGACTGATGTTAACCCTTTTCTCCCTTCTGCAGAGATCGGGTATTGTCTGATCCTAATTGGTGGAATCCCCGATTCCATCTGTACTTTTATCAGTGGTATATCTAACAAACCCCTACCTCCTTTTCCAGCCCACACTTCACCATTAATCTCACTTTCAACTTCCATTTTCATCAGTATCACTTCTGCAGCCATCTGACCTTCCCTGGGAATTACCCCTACTCTAAGCTGGACCTGTAGGTCCCTTCCTAGCAAATTACATCCTAGCCTAGGCATATATAGCAGATCACAGGAGCCTTCCCTTGAGTTCCCTCGGATGACAACCTTTTTAATCACAGGCACCTCAAAGGACTCTCCTTTTGCTCCCCTCACTTTACATACTTGTTCACTCAATTTACATCCTTTTGGGAATTTTGTCACACATGATTGATCTGCTCCTGTATCAACTAATAATTCAAATTCCTCTCCCTGGGGACCAACCTCCAAATTTATCAAGGGCTCTATCATTTGTTTGTAAGGCTTCCACAGGGGATAGAGCCCCTGACACCCCTAATCCTCAATCCTACGTCTTGAGATTCCTTAAAAACTTTTTCATCTTTCCTCCATTTCCTGCACCGACTCTGGAAATGTCCTCTCTCACCACAATAGTAACACCTTCTCTCAGATAGCCCTCTGCACATCTCCCAAGACCTCATCTCCTCTTTTCAATCCTCTTCTCCCGAGTCCACTCTACCTCTTTCCCTACTTCCCCTGGCCACTGCTACCATGATCTTTGCCTTTGATTTATGTCGCTCTCTCAGACACGAAATAAGCACGCGAGACGCAGCTTGTCAGGTCAAAGCAGCCAGGGCAGCGAGGCCAGAAAGACCTGACCCCTGCCCTCCGTCGTTTATTTTATATGTTCTTAGAAACCACCGTGGATTGGAGGATGAAGATTTCCTCCTCTCAATCTCACTGGTCAATGAAAATGTCTATCATACAAAGTCCACCTAGCAAAGGAATGCAAAACAATCCAGGCACGGTTAGCAAAACATGAGCATGTTTACAGAAAGTGTGTGAGAAACTACTTACAGAGATTGCAAGCTGAAGAACTGCAAAATGCAGGGCGACAGATTTTTTCTTTTCGCCTTCTCTCCTCAAATACACCCTCTGTGCTTCTCTCAATAATTCATTCAAACCCTTCTCTTGCCATTCCTCAATACATTCCAGCTTCCTTCTAATGTTGTACCAAGATCTAGTTACGAACTGGACCTTTACCAACACCTGCCCTTCCGGTCTTTCAGGATACTCACTTGAGTAGAGTTGAAAATTCCTTTTAAGCCTAGCCAACCATGCACTCAGGGTCTCATCTTTTTCCTGTTGGCTATCAAAAGCCAATTTGTCATTACCACTCCTTGGAACAGCCTCCCATATACCCTTCACAACCGAGGCTCTATAATCTTTCATGTTTCTCTTTCCCAGCTCATCATTTGGATCCCAGTTGCAGGCATTTAGTGGCATTTTCTCCTCACCGGGGGATCCTGGTCAATTTTCCCTTTCACATAATACGCATACCAGCAGCTCTGATTACCTGCACTTCCTCTGGGGAGAACAGAATGCCCAGTATTGAATTAATCTCATCCCAGGTGTATATACTCGGCCCCAAAAACTGATCAACTTGGCTGGAAATGCCGACTGGGTCTTCCAACAGACTCTTAATTTCCTTCTTAAAAGTCCTGACTTTCTGATGATGTTAAGGGTGCATTTACAAACCCTATTCCTCCTCTCATACCTCCCACAGGAACCTCTCTCAGGGGAAATAAACTTTCCACTCTCTTTCCACCTGTTTCACACTTCCCCGCTTTAGATCTGGTATTACAATGATGACCCTCTGTTGTAATCAGTGATCCATTCAAGCTATCTATTGCCTCACAATTACAGGCTGATCCAGCTACCTCGCTCAAGGAACTATGGAAAATCTCTTCTTCTTGTACTTTGTCCTGAGTTGCAGTGTATTCTATTACCATCCTCATGAGCTGTTGAAAGCAGTGTTTCCTTGCCTCCTCCCTCCAGACTATCTTCTGCTAATGAGCCCAATCAACACCTTGCCTCATGACTCATCATCCCATTGTGAGATGCTCCACCCAGAAGGAGGAACCAAGCATCCCATCCTGGATATAATCTGAGATTCTGAACACCAGAGACAACCTTTCCACTGGATTCCCAGAGGACAGGAGCTACATAGCCACCACTGGACTTTCTGAGGAAGAGCAGACCCTTCTACTAGACCACCGCTTCAACAGAACCACATCCATCACTTCAGGAAGACTGCAGCCACCATCTTATTGGACTGCTACCGCCACCCTGATTAACAGGGTGTCAGGTTGTATCCTGACTCTCTCAGTTTAACCCACTGTTTTCTGCCTTTATTTTTTTGATTTCCCTATTAAATTGTTATTCTGACTTGGTGCCTCCCACTGGTTTGTTTCCAAACTAGTACATACTTTCTCCTCATCTGGAGGTGGGATCCCAGGGAGAGTTGGTGTTACTCGAGGGGGAGAACAGGGAAGGGGTGGGGCTTCCAGAGGGGGTCGGGAGGGAAGAGGCTGGGCAGCTGTAGGGGGAGGGGCAGGGAGAGGTGGAAGACAATCTAGTGGATCCCCCTTCATGTTACAACTTCCTCCTTTTCCTTCTCTTTCGCCAGTCTATATACATTAGCATCTTTATCCCAGAGTCTCCAACTAGCAAGCAGCATATATAATCTCCTCATCATTTTGTCTTTTCCTACTGTTTACATGTCTATTCAGTGCCACGCACAGCCACTTCTCCCTAGACCCATACCAGGGCCAATGTACAGGCCCCTCTTGGATTGCCTCTTTAGACCACACCTCCACACAGTATTTTCTCATTTTTACTCTGTCCAATACTTTAGTACTATTCACTTCTTCCCAGTTCTCCAGAAGTTCCCCCAGGGGGCTAAAGGGAAGAATACCCTTCACCCTATCTCCTTTCTCTTTCCTTTTACCAGCGGTCTTACCAGCACACTGACCCATGACTACAGTAACAACAACAGTTACTGATTATACCAAGCTACAGACTTTAACTTCAATATACTTTCAACTAGTAATTTTTGTGGCTGAGCCTTAACTATATACCATGTTATGATAGGGGCAAGCAAAAGAAGAAAGGACAACTGAACAAATGACTTACAGCACCCCAACTGATAACTGTGACTGTGGGGAAGTAATAAAACAGTGGGAAATAAAAAAAAGACCGTGGGAAATAAAGGGGACTGTGGGAAATAAAGTGGACTGTGGGAAAAATATGGTGACATGGGGAAGTAACTGAGACTACAGGAAAATAAAATAGCAACCTTAAACAAATACGGTGATTAACCCACTTCTGGCCAATCTACTTCCAGGACGTCAACCACCCTTGTCCCTCCAAGTAATTGGCAGCGACTTAATGACATGAGTCACTCTGCCTCTCTAAGTGGTTGACAGTAACCAATGATGCAAATCACCCCCTTTTCTCAGAGTGATTGACAACAACGTTACAGCTGCCCACTTACAGAAATCTTAAAATGGCGGATTTATGTCTATTTTAAAATGGCATACTCTCTACCGATCTTCCTGCCAATCATTCCCAACAAGGTCCTCCTCCTTACCTAAATGTCACTCACAGAAAGCAACCACAAGATGTCTCATCAAGGAGCTCACCACAAAATGGCATCTCAAACACAACCCAAATCACAAATACAAAATGGCATCTCAGCAACAATATTAAATCAAGATCACCAATGCAAAATAAGCACAGCTTAAGTCACAGTGAGTTCAACACAAAATGGCGCCCAAGCGCAACCAGCATCGCAAACTCAAAATGGAGGGCAGTTCTCCTCTCACTACACAAGCCAGCGTATGGTTTGAGGACTTTTGGCTTTCACCTCACCTCAAAACCTCGCTCCACCAGCATTCCACGCTACGCTCCAAACGAAAAACTTCGTAATACCTCAAAGGAAAGCATATAACCCTTGGCAGGATCTACCTTGCCTCTCACCCCCAGCGAGTGAGGGGACTTCTCCCAGCCGGTAGCTTGCGCCTCCTGCAAGTCACCATGCTGCGAAGTACATTTTCTCCCTCAGGCAGTCCTGCCCTCGCACATGAGCCACTAGCCTGAGGACCTACTCCCCTTTGGTCAGATGCCTCTCCCACCTCCTGCCAGGTAGGGAGCACTCCCCCAACTGGTGGCCAGACACCCCAGTGGTTCTCCAGTCAAGAGACTTTTAGTCCACCCCAAATGTCCTAATTCCCCAGCCACGCCCAGAATCGCTCTGACCCGCTCTGGGGATGTATAAACTCTCCAAATGCCTTGATCAAATGGTCCTTCTACCTCCCTCCCCTCAGTCAGCCCCACCCCCTATACTGACCCGAGGCTTCTGGCAGTGACCACCCCTTCTTCCTAGCCAGCCGCCCCAATGCTCGACACCGCACTAGGAGACAGATTTCCAAAGCCTTTCCTGACATGCACTGCGCTGGAAAATTTTTCCTACCAATCCACCACCCCCGGTCCTCCTTCTCCTCTGATTAAGGCACCCCTCAGAGCTCCCATGCTGGGAGATCGAGAGCCTATGTGGGTCAGGGCCGGTTCCCAGGAATAATCCCCCTTCTCCCGCTCCCCGGGTGCCTTGGAGTATGTCTCAGTTTTGGAGACAAAACTTCAGAAGGAAATACTCCAGAATGAGTGTCTCCTATGAAGGGAAAAGGGCCTCCCCTTCTCCTCCACCAGTAAGACACGTGGGTCATAGCAAGTGAAAGTGGAAAAAACAAACTGTTTATTAACACTAAACAAAACAGAGTAGAACAGAAAAGAACTCAAAACCTCAAAACACAACAAATTCCCGGAGAGGGAACAGACACGTGGGCTTGGACCAGCCGGGGCCACCCCGCAGGCCTGCCGGGGCCACCCTGCAGGCCCTCCCAGACTGGCGAGGAGGGAAGGGAGGCAGTGAGGCAAGGGGGAGGGAAAGGAAGAAGAACAAGAAAAACCAACAGAACCTTTTTTGAGCTAGCTGGAACACAAAAGAAACCCAAAAAGCAGCACAGCGCTCCCGGTGCGCTCCCTCCTGAGCCCTGCCGAGACCCCGAAGCCCCTGAGCCATTGGGCCTACAGCCGTTCAACTGACCTGCACTTGGGTCCCATGGCCCCGCCCCCCAGGTCCATCTTAAAGACACAGGGTCCTTGGGCATTAAGCCAACGGTTAAGGAATGAAGCAGCTTCATAACATCACCCCAGGACAGAGTACCTACTTGTTCACCACTCACTTCCCCCTTTTCCCAGCCAGGCTCCTCATGGGAAACTGGAACCACGGTACTCAGAGGTACAGGCTGCTCTGGGAACCTGTGCAGCCCCCATCTCACTCACCCCTTCTCACACACGCTCGTACTCCTTTTACCGCGCCCCACTCGCCAGCACTTACAACCTCTTGCAAGTCCTGCTCTCTCTCAGAGGGTCTTTCAGGAGGAGGGAGCCACTGCTCACCCCCTTCAAGGTCTGATTTGCCAGGTTTCCAGTTGTTTCCTGGGTATAGCCAGCAATCCATCCCTGGTCTCAAAGAAACCCAAATCTGAGCGGCTGAAATCAGCTTGGCGCATCTTCTTGTCTTCGTCCTTCTTCAGGACTGCCTCTGGGCGTGGCTATCCCGGACGAGTCCCCACAAAAACTGTAAGAAACTGTTTAGTCACCTTTTTAGATTAACTGATTTATTCACGAAAACTACAACTGGAAACAGGAATCTGAGATAAGCCCAAAATTCCCAACGGCAAAGCAGATTAAAAGAACAGTGCGTGACACTGGGTGTTCCTTTGGTCAGGTGAAGTACTGCAGGAAGACCTGGTGCAAAGCACCAGCAGAGTTCTTATAGACTATCTTTGAACAGGATCGGTCCATATCTTGATCCTTGCTGGGATTGGCTTGTCTAGGGTCCCTCTGATTGGCTCATTTTGGATGGTGCACTCCTGTCCAATCATTTATCGATACACAATTCTGTCTCATTGGTTCATTTGGTCCACCAATCCAGGGTCGAGGTGATGTCATTACACCTGTGGAGAGTTTCTAGAAGATTCCTATTTAACCATCCCATATCTACTATTGCCATCTAGTGGTTTTATACAGGTATTACACCCACACATCACACGAAGTAACTTAAATACCTTCAAGTTACAACAAACCAATTAACCAAGCTCAGCCCCAATATAACTTAACCAACTCATGAGCATTGTAACCACAACCGGCCTACAAAAGCCAACCCATTTATAACAGTTTTTATTTAGAAAACCTAAGCACAACATGAAAAAGCACAAGCACCTTCTGTCCTCAAATAAGTTTTAAATACAGAAATATTCAATACAGAGTTCAGACTCTCTTCTGTCTTGGAATAAATTCCGCAAAGTGAGGGACCTCTCAAGGATAATGTGATGACTGTGAAGACAGGCTATGCCTATTTGTTTTAGTTTTTGAGACAAGTTTAAGACAGGACACTCTGCAATGAGTAGTCTCCTCTAAAGGGTTTCAACAATCCCCCTCCAACAATAGAAAATGAATACTAACTGAGGAAAGTGGGAAAAAAAAAGCAAGGGTTAACCAACAACAGAATGCCCTCAAGGCAAGAAAGTAAATAGCTGCTAAACACCAAACTATCAGAACTCACCCCACATACACACACACAGGAACAAAGACCCAAAAATGCCCAGAGAATGGGGCAAATGTTGGAGAAATACCCCTTCCAGACATATGCTGTGAGATGGCGCCGGCTTTCACTCCGAGGGAAGTGGAGCTTCCACGAAAGAGTTCCAGCACGAGGCAAAAACCCGGTGGCCCTCTGGCATCAACTTCCTCTGAACAGCAGTCACAGCAGACGAAGCAGTTGGACAGCAGCCTCTTGGTGTGCTTTCTCTCCCCGGCTCGGCTCCCTGAGCCTTGGGGCTGGAACGGGGCGGCCCCACTCCCGCCGGTCCCGCTCCTCTGGCCTCGGACCAGCAGCTGTTCAGTTCACCTTGAGGCAGCTGAAAGATTGCTGCTGCAGCTTCTCCAAGGCCAGGGACGAGAAAAGCTTTTTACCTGGGCCAAAAAAACACAAGCTAGCCAAGCAAAACCAGACTACACAGTGCTATGGACCTGTGAGGCTTCAAAAATGTCCACCAAAAGGCCCAAAGCTCCCCACTCCCAGGCCCCACACACTCCCAGTCCTGGGCCTTAAAGATACAGCAACCATTTTGGGGCATAAAGCAGAGGTTCATGGAATAGACCATCATCAGAAATCACTCCAAGACACTCTCCTTCAAAGGAAACATGGGGAAATGTTCTGATAAATCCATTGATGTGGTTATACACAGACCATGAAATATATACAGCAGACCACTGTGTCTCCTCTCCTGTTACTGTATTTCCTCTGAAACCAGTAAGAGTGGTGGGTTCAATTTAATAAAGTCAGGATGAACCAAGACGATGTCTAATAAAGGCACTAACTTGAATAACTGGAGAGCCTATGTTAGGCAGGAATAAAGGGCTGAGATTTAGATTAGTTAACAGATGAGATAACCAAGGTTTAGAGATAACCAAGGTTTAGGTAAAAGCACCATTTCTGTAGACAGCCTGTATTTTAATGAGGCCAATGGAATGACAGTCAAGAGTACCAAGCACTAAACAATCTTCTTGTACCATCCACAATGAAAGGAGAAAAGCATGGCTTCAGAATCAAGAACAAAAGTTCAGAGTATATAACCTACATATACTATTTTCTCTCTCCCTTTTTTTGAAGAACCACTATAACAAACATGAATATGTGTATTTATTTTTTTAAAAATAACTTTTTAACTCTAAAACCAAAACTCTCTAAGGTTGTTAGAACTTCTGTGCTAATACAGGGTTGCAACATCATGCAACAACAGAAAATGGCAACAAAATATAGTACATAAGTATACCTTTGGATTATATTGGGATATGCTTGCAAATATTTACTTGAATTGCAAGACTGAATTTCTATTTCTTTATGTTCTTGAACCTCTTCTGGAATTCCATAGCATCTCAGCTGTTCTACTTCTTAAATAAGTAACTAATTAATTTTTATGCTGACAGCAAATGCCCATTTTGTTGCTTTTTTACTCTAAAGAAGTTCCACACTTAAAATTCTTTTAGTTTTTTTCCATTTATGTGTTCCACTGATGGTTCATGTGTTCCATCATCCTCTTTCTTACTTCAACTCTGGCCAAAGTCATTACATTATTCAAGTAGTAATACACTCTAGATGTTGAATTAGTCTAGATGTTCCAATTACAACATTCCAAGAGACTGACTGTCATGTGGACTGTTAACAAAGCAGCATAATTTCTTCGTGAAATCAATGTTAGTAAAAACTTTTGGAATGTATTAGTTTCTCCTATATTAATTACAAATATTTTGTACAAGGCTCATGCACATATGAAAACTTTGCAAATGCAGGCAAATTTAAAAATATTGGTAGCAGGAATTAGGCAGGAATGAGGGTTATGGTTTTGCATTCTTTGACTGTGCTCACAGTGCAGTAAAGGCATGTAATGTACTTGAAATACATAAAGCATTTCCATTTCCCCTCAAGTCTAAGACGGTCCTCAAATTCCCACATCTTTTTTCAATGACCACCATATTGTGGAGACACTCTGGCATTAATAGTTTGGTGTTTTTTCCTAAAAGTTAAGTATTTTCAAAAGCTCCTATCAAATGTATCTTAACAAGTGACCTGTGCAAAGGGCTCATAGCCTTCATTTTTTTACTGAAGTATCTTTCCTACAGTGACTAAGTCTCATAAAACTAAAATGTAATGTTAAGCTTTTATATTTTAGCAAATATCAAAACATATAGTGACCAAAATAAAAAAAAAAAAGAAAATAGTTCATTGTTTTTTAACCAGAGGTCTTATTTATATGTGACCAATAAGTTTATTAACAGACGATCTATCATTTAGAAATACCATAATAACTTGCTTTCAAATTGTGGTAGTGTCACTGACCTAGGAGCAAGATCTGAAGAAATCTGAAATTTAGTTTCAGTAAAGCTCTTGATTCTCAATATTAATGTCTGCTTCGAACTCCTCAAGTTTCCATTACAAACATGGGAAGACAAATTCTGTTTCAGAACTAAAATACAATACAGGATTTTTTTTAAATTATCAGATAATATTTCCACAATCCAAATAGTCTATCCAGTAACTTTTTAGAGAAACATCAGAAGAAAAAAACACAGCAAGCTCTGTAGGTATTACAGAGACACACTGATCTTTAAGGACCCTAATGGCTGACACCTGCATCAAAAATTGTTCCTCTGCTCCTCATTATGTGAAACAAGGAAGGCAATAGTTTACCAGCTGCAACAGCAATACTGTTGCAGACTCCAAATGTTTTTGAACACAGCCAAATGAAGCAGAGCAGAAACAAAACCCACGGTAAGTTTGCCATCCTCAAAAATACGGAAACTACGCTTTTTATGAATTCATAAGCTCAACATGCTAGGACAAACCAAGAGGATTTAAATTGGTAAACAATACAAGATACATTCCTTTCTTGGATTTATGCAAGTCACGGCAAGATCAGTGATAGATAACATAAGTAACATTAACTTGCTTTTTTAAGAATTAGGACAAAAAACAAATGAAGGTTTTATTTAATATTGATAACTCTCCTCTTAGAATGGACCACACAAGATACCTGCAATAAAGTCAATTATTTGTCAATAAACCTCGTCTTTTTTGTAAAACCTCTCCACCATGAACCTGGAAAAAAGCCCATCTTCCCATTAAGGCAAGATTTTCATACTGATCATATCAATAGGCTCCATAAGTGCTCATTCTTTGAATTTTGAAGCAGAATTATTGTAAGAGTCAAAAGTATGGTCTCATCTTCTAGGATCTTGATAAAGACATCCAAGTAGCTATTAATTTTAGTTCAAATTCCTTCTTTCCTTGAAGGATACAGAGCCAGTTTTTGTCTCCATGGGCTTAATCAGCTTCTTACACAAGTTCGACTACACATACAGAACCTATTGCAGACCAGGTCTCAAAAAAATGCATGAATAAGAGAGACTACTACACTCACCAATCAAGGAAGTGCATACTAAAGTTAATACCCAGTGTTAAATAGTTATACACCCTCATTGCATAAATATTCCAACAGTTCAGTCCCACAAAACTGCCTGGTCTTGCCATTTCATTACTGTATATGACTTTCACTGTAACTGTGTTATGAATATAAAAATACTTTCATTAGGAGTAAATTTTCATGGAAGAGCTTAAACTGCATATTTAATGTGCAATTTGTTGGGCTCATTTAGAATCCTGCTTGCAGTGATTCAGTCATCACCGTGTATACATGTAATGCATAATTTATTTAATTACTTTTGATTGCTTAATGAAAAATCCACTGGACATTTTAAGAAGCACAGCTATATAACAAAAATTATTGTTACAGTTTTTATTAACTTTCACAGTTAAAGATGATCAAATTTTGTATTATATAGGAAAAAAACTCTAAATTTCATTTCTCCTTCAGGCAGGAGGAATAGGTACTTCTATACACCTAACTGCCAAAAATCATTAATGTAATAGTAAAAGCTCATTCCTTTTATAGACAATTTCAAATAAAGAGCAACTCTTCCATTCCTTCCTTTTTAACATATAGAGTTTTAAGGTTGAAACAGACAAATCATGGTTGCCTGAAAAGTTTATTCCTCCATTTACAATTTGTCTGTGAACTCAAACAAGGATCTTGTGATTGCCAAGATTGCCAGGAAATATCCCAAACTAATATTGCTATCTGAAGAGCATCCTGTCTTTACTGGAGACATCAAGACATAAAACATTTCTTTCAGCATGTTCACAAGTGCTCACACTTGCTATAAATAAGAGCTAAATAAAAAGATGCCATACCTATATTCCAACTCAGAGTTATATGGTTTCAACTGTCAAGTTTCAGTTAAGGATTTTTTTTTACTTCCACCTTTACATTTGAAAGTAATTACGATCCTCTAAAATAAATTTTTCATATCATAAACAGTAAGCTTAGTAATTTAAGGTGCTGTGTATAGATAATAAAAATATCTAACAATTAAGTTTGTACAAGTAGGATAAACATGTTGTTTATTTTTAAAAATACCTATGGAATTAAAAAATTACTACTTTATCAAGTCAACTTTGCTAGCATTACATTAAGAAATCATCTCTTTACCCACTAACATCCAAGATATTTGGATAATAAAACACCTTTGGGTTTCAGACAAAGTATTTCAAAAGAAAATAAAATTTGTGATCAAGCAGCTGGAATTTGCTTATTGACAGCTGAATTACATGTGACATTTTTAGTGTCTCTTACTGAAACTGTCATGAGAACTGCTACACACTACAGCACACTAAGTTTTCTGTATAGGATTAATCTACAAATTTGATTTTAAAAAATATATAAACTGTCTCTGTACTTCATTAATACCAGATGTAGAAAATCTGGAAGGTTCCTCTCTAAGAGTATTCCAGAAAAGAAATATAGTTGCCACCAAAACTTAGAGTACACTACAAGTATTTAACCAGTTACATAGAGACACACACAGTTCCATGATAACAAACACTAGCACTCACAAAGGCGTACTCCTCATAAACCTCATAAAGACACTTCCTTCGTAAACCAAATCAACCTCAAGAAGATGCTGTCCTCAAAAATCCCATAAACATCATAAAGGTCACCTCATAAACCTTTTAAACTCATCAAGGCACTATCCCCTTAAAGATGATCTCCTCAAAATAGCACAAACTTCATCAAGGTGGTCTCCTCTAAAGGTTCCCTCATCAAAAACCAAGTAAGCCTCATAGACATGTTTGTCTCATAAACAACATAAACTTCATAAATGCACTCTCCTCCTAAATAGCTTAAATCTCATATAGGTGCTCTCATAAAAAAAAAAAACATATACTTCATAAAGGCGCTGTCCTCATAAACCCCTAAAACCTCATAAAGGCACTATCTTCATAAAGGCATTCTCCACATAAACCCCTAAAATCTCATACACGTGCTCTCCTCCTAAACCCTGTAGACATCATAAAGGAGCACTCCTCATGAACCCCATACACTTCATAGAGGAGATCTCCTCATAAACACCATTGACCTCAAAAAGGGACTCTTAATAAAACCTTACACCTCATAATGACACTCTCCTCAGAAATCCCATAATCCTCATAAATGCACTCACCTAATAAAGGTGCTCATCTCATAAACCCCACAAAGGTGTTTTCCTCATAAATCTCATAAACCTCATAAATGCACTTTCTTCATAAAGGTGCTCACCTCCAAAAACTCATAAAGCTCACACAGGCACTCTCCTCATAAAACCCATAACCTCATAAAGGTGTTCTCCTCACAATCCCTATAAACCTCATAAAAGCACACTCCTCAAAAAGGCACTCTCTAAAAACCCCATAAAATTCTAAAACCCATCAATCTCATAAATGTGTGTTTCCATGAAAATGTATCCTCATAAACCCCATAAAACGCACTCTCCTCATAAACCGTATAAAAATCATAAAGGCGCTTTTCCTCATGAAGGCCATAAACCTCTTAAAGCTGCTCACCTCAGAAAACCTAAAAACCTTATACAGGTTCTCTCCACATAAAAGCATTCTTGTCGCAAACCCGTTTCACGTTAGAAAGGCACTCCCTGCATCAACCCCATATCACAAAGTCTATAAACCCCAAAAAGGCCATAAGGCCCATAAATGTACTCTCCTGATAAACCCCATAAACCTCTTAAAGGCATTCCTCTCATAAACCCCATGAACTTCATAAAGGAGATCTCCAGATAAACACCAGAAACCTCAAAAGGGCACTCACTTAACAAATCCCTAAACCTCATAAGGGCACTCACATCATAAACTCCAAGCTCCACATAAAGGCACTCACGTCATAAATCCCATAAACCTCATAAAAGTATTCTCCTAGTAAAGGCACTCTCCCGGTAAACCTCATAAAGGCACCATCCTAATAAACTTGATAATCCTCATAAAGACGCAATCCTCATAAACCCCATAAAACTCAAAAAGGCCGTCTCCTCATAAATCCTATAAACCTCATAAAGGTTCTCTCCTCATAAATGAGCTCATGCACAGACCACATGTGTTTTATAAATGCACTTTCCTGATCAAGAACATAAACCTCAGAAATGCACTTTCATCCTAATCCCCCATAAACTTCACAAAGGAGGTCTCATAAAACCCATAAACCTCATCAAGGCACTCTCCTAATATATAACCCATAAACTTCATATGGGCACTGTCCTCATAAGCCCCATAATCTTTCTAAAGGGGATCACCTCAAAAAACCCATACACCTCATAAAAGTGCTCTCGCATATACTCCATAAACATCATACAGATCTTTATCAAGAGAGCAGCTTTATGAAGTGTATGGGATTTTTGAGGACAGGGGCCTTATGAGGTTTTTGGGGTTTATGAGAAGAGTGTTTATAGGTTTATGTAATTTATGAGGTGAGCACCTTTAAGAGGATTATGAGGAAAGGGCCTTTCTAATGTTTATGTTTAGGAGAGCGCCTTTATGAAATTTACATGGTTTATGCAGGAAGTGCCTTTATGAGAGTAGTACCTTTATGAGTTTTCTGGGTTTTATGATGCAAGCGCCTTTATGAGATTTATAGGATTGCACCTTCATGAGCTCTTATGGCCTTCATGGGGTTTATGGGGTTGATGAGGAAAGAGCCTTTATAAGGGGAGAGCCTTTATGTGGTTATGGGGTTTTGGATTAGAGTGTCTTTATGTGGAGAGTGTCTTTATGAGGTTTTTGTGGTTTATGCAGAGATCAGCTTTAAGATGTTTATGGCCTTCATTAGGAGATCCCCTTCATGAGGAAAGTGCCTTTATGATATTTGTGAGGCTTACGAGGAGAGCACCTTTATGTAGTTTATCGGTGTTGGAGGTTAGGGTTTTTCCATTTGTTTTCTTTCTCTTAGGGAATTTTCTCACATTTTGTTGCTAAGAGACAGTAACAACTGGGTACTTAAGAGAGACAAAAAAAGTTGGTCTGGGAAGGGTGCAGCTGGCTACTCTCTTATCTGAGCGTTTTTCTCAGAGGGGCAAAGATACCTCGAGTATTGGGCTGGGAAGAAAGGAGGCTGGGCCCAGCTGCTAGCTCTCTTGCTCTCTCAGCATTTGGAGGGGAAGGAGGCTGCAGTCACTGTGAGAAGAATTCGCCACCACTGCGGGGTTCTGTTTTCTGCTGCCTTCTACCGTGAGTGGAGCTCTGCTCATAAGAGCAGCCATTGCATTGGGACCTTACTAACATCCGACCTCACCAAAGGACCCTTCATCATCTGCTCGGGTGCCTCAGGGAAAACCCCAGGATCCCCCAGCCCCTTTCCCCTCCCTGGGTGTCGCTTTCAGGGAGCCGGGGTGAGCCACTTGGTGTGCTCCGGCCTTCCTAGAGAAAGCATCCCACCAGGGAAAGGCTTTTCTAGGGGCTTTAGCAACTTCCCTGAGCAACAGGTGATTTCAGCAAGTGTCAAGTGATTCCGGCTCTTGTGATTCAGCTCTTTGTGAAATCACCCCGGCAGAACTCGGGGATAGAGAGACAGGAGCCTCATATGGCAGTTCCACAGAGGTATCTTTATTGTCCAGCAGCCTCTGTGAAGGGGAGGCCAGGGACGAGAACTCCCTGTATGGGGGTGGAAACAGGGGTCTTTTTTATAGGAAAGGCAGGGAGTGGGGCAGAAACCAGTTAGCCAACTGGGTACAAGGTATTACCATAAGGAAGCAAGGCATGCTAGGGGTGGTTCACTTGGTCACCATAACCTAGAGGTAGGTTGGTTATCTCTGGTGTGACTCCTTTTGCCCTCAGGCTTCTCTCCTCCAAGGCAGTGCCAAGGGCTCACAGCCCTCCACACCTGGAAGCCTCTTCCTTGCCATGTTTGGGAGCTGGGCTGCCACTGCCCAGCCCCACACCATTCCTCTGTCACTGCTCTGGGTTTTTCGCTACACTGTAGCCCTGCACCCCCTGCCTGCCAGGACAACCCGTGGTTCCAGCTACAGCTGCAGAGTTTCTGCTGCCTCTTGCTTGCTGCCCCGGGTGAGCCTGCCCTGCCATTCCAGCTTGCTGCTTCCAAGGTCCCTGCTACAGCTCGTTTTGCTGTCCAGAGGGGGCACCGGGATTGGCTGCCCCGGGGGTTTGTAAAGGAAGCCCCTTTTCCATCCCTTCCGCCGGCTGCACCCGCTATTGTCCACAAGCAGAGAAACACCCGCGCTCACACCACAGCGCCCCCTGCAGGTGAGGGGGAATCATCGCACCCGCCCTGCCCGGCCGGGAGCCACCAGCGCCCCTGCCGGCTGTGAGCAGAACTGCACCGAAGGGGAAAGTGCCCGCGGCCGAGAGAGGCTGTGGTTGGGTCTCTGTTTTTTATTTGTTGTTGCTACCATTGTTGTTGTTTGCTTTCCTTGTTATACACACACACTAGTAAAGAACTGTTGTTCCTTTTCCCATATCTTTGCCTGAAAGCCCCTTAATTTCAAATTTATAATAATTTGGAGGGAAGGGGGTCATATTCTCCATTTCAAGGGAGGTTCCTGTCTCCCTTNAGAGAGGCTGTGGTTGGGTCTCTGTTTTTTATTTGTAGTTGCTACCATTGTTGTTGTTTGCTTTCCTTGTTATACACACACACTAGTAAAGAACTGTTGTTCCTTTTCCCATATCTTTGCCTGAAAGCCCCTTAATTTCAAATTTATAATAATTTGGAGGGAAGGGGGTCATATTCTCCATTTCAAGGGAGGTTCCTGTCTCCCTTGGCAGACACCTGTCTTTCAAACCGAGACACTCAGCTTTACAAGGCGAGTGCCTTTATGAAGTTTATTAGGTAATTTATTTATTATTAATTTATTAGTGTTTATTAGGTAATCTTACGAAGTGTATGCGCTTCCTGAAGAGAGAACCTCTACGGTGTTTATAAAGATTATAAGAAAAGCAACTTTTTGAGGTTTATAGTCTTGATGAGGTAAGTGCATTATGAAGTCCATGTGGTTTATGCAGCGAGTGCCTTGACAAGGTGAGCACCTTTCTGAGATCTTGATAAGGAAAGTGCATTTATGAGATGTATGTGGTTTAGGCATGTGTGCATTTATGACATTTATGAGATTTATCAAAACACCGTCTTTATGAATTTTATGTGGTGTCTGAAAAGAGCATCTTCAGGAACAGAGACCCTTGTGAGAAGGCAACTTCATGAGGTTCATGGGTTTTATGGAGAAAGGGCCTTCATGAGTTTTATTGGTTTACTATGACAGCACCTTAATGAAGTTTATGCAGTTTATGAGGAGAGTGCCTCTCCACATAAGGTCCATAAACCTCACAAAACTCTCCTCAGAAAACCCACAAACATCATATAGACACTCACCTTATGAAACCCCAAAACCTCATAAATCCATTCACCTAATTATCCCCATAAACGTCATAAGTTTGCTATCCTCAGAGACCCATAATCCTCACAAAGGCAGTTTCCTCCTATAAAAGCAGCCACTTCACAAGCTAAATATATGTCAAAGAGGTGCTTTCGTCATCAAGGCAATCTCTGCATAAACTACTTATACTTCATAAATACACTTTCCTCATCAAGATCATAAACCTCAGAAAGACGCTGTTGTGGTTTAGCACAGCTTGGAGTTACGGAGAACTCCACCAGCCACGGAAGTGATTTTTTTACAAGGGGCTGCAGACAGCTTCCTCTAGACCCGACAGAACCAATCAAGTGGCTAGTTAGAATATTGAAAACTCTGTTAAGCCACTTAAGAAGCTTGACACGTCTCTGTGACCCACATTTAAGAACAAATGAACCCTGGGAAAGCTCTCTTGCTTCTGGTTTTTGGACAGGTAACTGGGGAGCCCATGCAGCCCAGCGGGGCCAGGCTGGGCCCTGCTCGGCACAGCCTGTCTGGGCCGGCTGCGACGCGGCTTGGCTAAGATCTCAGCCGCTTCTGCTTCGCTGGACTGCTGGCTGCTGCACAGCCCTGCCAGTGCAGCCGCTGAAATGAAATTCTACACTGCAACAGCTCCGGCCTCCGCCCGGCAGAGATCCCGTGACCAACAGCAAGAGGCGAACTCCTGATGCAAGGCCCGGGTGAGATTAATTCTTTTAGTGCTGTAAAATTCTCCAGAACAGATGAAACCTGCAGACATCAGTTCTCTCCTGAGTCAGAGGAAAAGGAAAGGTGAAGGCACGTGAAGAAAACACCACAGAGATACCAAAGTCAATTAAATAGCAAGAGCTGAAACCCTGAGAGAGGAGAAAGAGGAGATGCTTCAAACCCAGAAGCTGAAATTCTTTTGTAAAGCTATAGTGATGAACTATGATACATCAGAGTACTCTTTGTAATTTCATGAAAAGCATGGGGAGATTGAGCGTTCAAACTGCAACCATGAGCAAAGGCACCTGTGCTGAAACAAGCGAATGTTGAAGTAGCTATGATCTAATGAGAAGCTTAAACAAAGAAAGATGAGAGTACCCCCAGGGAAAGATAAGAATACCTCTGTTCCCAGAGATGAAGATGATCCCAGAGATAAATGAAAAAAACCTTTGCTTCTTAAAGGTTAATCCTTAAAATAGTACCCCATTAGCTAAAGATTGAACCCTCAAAAACAGTTGTGGGGAAAACTGTAAGTTGAGGGAAGGGACTTTCTCATGAAAGCAGAGAACCATCCTGGGCGGCTGTCTTGCTGTGATGTTGAAGCCACGAGAGAACTGTTTCTTGTGGAGATGTCTCCATGGCATGAGCAAGAGAGACTCCTCTCCCTAAGTGAACTGAAGAAAGACTAGTATAGAGGTGGTAAACTAACTGGAAAAATCCCAAGTTTTGTCTCTTTACATTGTCAGTGGGAGAAGAGACAAGAGGTGGGGGGAGGAGAAGTGTTCTGAAGGTTTATTCTGACTCTTTTTTTCCCCCATTTAGTTCTGTTAATAAACTTCTTTATATTCCTCAAAGTTTTGTGCCTGCTTTGCTTTTTCCTAATTCTGATCTCACAGAAAGAAAATAAGTAATGGATTTCAAACTAAACCACTACAGACACTTTCCTAACAACTCCACAGACTGCGTAAGAGCACTCTCCATATAAAGGCAGTCTCCTCATAAACACCATAAAGTTCATAAATGTGCTCTCCTCAGAAGCACCATAAACCTCATGAAGGCAGTCTTCTAAACAATGCCATCAACCTCATAAAGGCACTGGCATAGTCGTGCATATTCTGAGTTTTGGCAAAGAGGTGTTTTTCTGTGGAGATAGCTGTAGAAAGGAGAGTTTTCAGTTAAAACAGATGTTCCCCAGCAATCAGGTCATGGACAGACGTGGACTGCTCTCCAAGTGAAGTTGTTGTAAGCTCATAAAGCTTGTCTCGGAGAAAAACTGGCAAAAACTGCAGGTAGCAGCAAAAAGAAATGGAACTTTGGCAAAGGGAGAAATCTCCTGACCAGGTAGCACATGGTCCATCTAAGATGGCTGCCTAGGGAGCTGAAATAAATAACTCTGCCCAATTCGAGAATTAACAAGTATAAAATTTATTTCGTGTCCGAGAGTTCGTACACGCAATGCCACGATCGAAAAGAGAGACAGTGCCAAGCCCGGGATTGGAACTGGGTGAACCTAGGTCTGACCTCTATCGCATCAGACCTCCCTCTGTTCACGCTATCTGCTTCCAGCAGCCTGCTTATACACAGTTTTTCCAGAGAGTCCGGATTTTGGGTAGCATTTTTGCCACTCAGCATATTCATGGAGCTTGCCATTCATGAAACTGAGGTGGACAAAGCGCATCCTGCTCTTGATTAATCTCCCATCACCAGAGGATGTTATCTGATGGTTGGTGATGTTCCATATCTCGGTTCTCGATCCGGTCGTTAACACCTGAGCAGGGAGGAGATTTTCGGAGATGGGAGATCAGCTCTGCTGGGAAGTCCTCCTTGAAGATGCAGATTTCGGGAGCCAGTCCTGATGGGCCATCAGCTCTGCCGGGAAGTCCTCCTTGAAGATGCAGATTTCGGGAGCCAGTCCTGATGGGCCATCAGCCCTTTGTGGCTCTGTTTTTGGGATGTAAATCTGTTCCCGGCCGAGGTTACGTCTCTTTTTAAACTGGTCATAACTTAACTTAACTCTAACATATTTTAATATATTACATATTTGGGCACGAATTCCTTCTTTTATTTATAACAGAGCCCAGGGAGTCACATGGGAATCTGAGATGGCGGTCCCAAAAGGGAAGCACACTTTTGCTGGAGAGCTGGTAAAATTGCAATCTGCCTTAGAGGCGGAAATCATTTCTTGCCTCAGGGCAGAACAAGAGCTGATGGCCCAAAGCAACTAGCCCAGAACCTGAGAAACCTATTAAACCAGTTTCTGCAGAGCCAAAAGGCTTTAATGATGCAAATTAAAACCCTTGACAGAAGCACCCATGCCAGCCTGGGGTAGCTGTTTGGCCTCCGCAAACATAATCTCACCCAAAGGGAAGAGATTGCCCCAAAGCCAGACTCCTCCCCATATCCTGAACTATGCCCATATGTAGAAAATAAGGAGGAGGAGGAGAGAGAGGAGGCACCTCCCTTCATTCCTTGAAGGAGGGGTACAACTCATCAGAGCCTATGCCCTCTAACAATCATTCTTAGCCCTGTCCTTTTGTTAAGGGATTAGCCTATCAAAAGGCAGAGCTGATGGTGATAATATCACACCCTGCAACAAAATTGACTAAATTGCAGGGGAGAATTAGCAACCAGTCCAAAGGAAATAAAACGGAGACTCTCTTGAAAACTTTACTGATGTGGGGAAATGAAATAACGCTTTTTCAGAAAAAAGCACATGGAAAAGAACTTTTTCTTTTAACTACGATGCATACTGTTGTATAAAAGGTTTAAACTTGTGGGAGGGGGAAGAACTGATCCCACTCCCCACTCCAACATGCAATAAAAATACTGGGAGTGTGTGGGAAATGGCAAGCTTCCAAACAGTGCCTGAGAAAGAGCTGATACGCTTTTGGCCTTCATTTAGATTATTGTTATTCATTCCAAAATTTAAAGATCATGACCAAGACAAAAAACTCTCAGAACCACCTGCAGAAGGTGAGCTGGGAGTGGGGGACAAATTTGAATATCCCCAAAAGCTCACTAAAAATGCATGGAAACTTAGTTTCCCTGTATTTTCAATGAAACATTGCATTTGTTCCTGCACTGCCTCCTTCTGGCGGCAGTGGATATTAAGCCTTGCCTGCCGCTAGAGACCAGGAGCAGAACTGCTGCTGCTGCAGGAAAAATGCTTTCATCATTTTGCAAGTTTATTGTTTTAGTATACTCTCTTCAGCCAAGAGACTGGGTATACATCCAGAAGTGAATGAAGTCAGCTGCAAACAAAGAATAACACAGAGGAACTATATGGAAATCTGCTGCAAATAAAGCTCTAACAAAATCCGAAACTGAAATAAATATATTAAATGATTTATGTTTTTGTAATTCCAGAACAGTGTTACCAACACTGTTGTTTGTTCCTGGATTAGTCAGCTATTCCAGCAAGAGCTCATGATAATTGTAATAGCAACTATGGCTTCAAATGCCAGAGAAATAAATAAGTAAAAGAGAGGGGTGTCCTTTTCACTAAGGACCACTCTTACATCACATTGATAATCAGTTATTTAACAAATTAAAAGTGAAAATGTCTCAAAGGATGGCTGGCTACTCCAGTTGTTTGCCTACAAGATACTGAGAATATTCATCAGTATTGCGAGAGTACTAGATAACTTCATTAGTGACTGTCACGTTTCTGACTGTTGTTATTACTGTATATATATTCATATATGTCTATATAAGTTTATATGTTTATGTAAGTCTGCCTGCGATATTTTTTAAATATTCATGTTTTCTCACTGGTTGCCATGGTGGGTAGAAAAGGTTCCTCCCTCAATTTAGTTTTGGGAGCTCATATGATTATGGAAACTAATCTGTGTACCTCTCCCTGTCTCCTCAGGGCAAAGCATAAAATTACCAAGGGAAGCACTTGTAGTAACGGTAGGAAATGTGTAATTGTGCAGAAGAAATGGCATCTGGAAAGCTCTCTCCAGCTGTAGAAGTGACTAAAAGATTTTCAGTTGGAGAACCACTGAAGGTTTTGGTTAAGTTGAAAAAGTTTTTGGTCTGAGTCAGGACTCTGAAAATAATATTCTAAGGAGATTGGAATGAATGAGTGTTATTATATATTCGACTCCCACACCTGAGGCAATCCAGATCATTTTAGATAGTAGAATTGTACTGTATGTTGTTTCCCATGATGTCCACTGACCTCTTCTCTCTTCCTGAGTACAGGCTCTGGGAATCTCCCTGAAACTTTGTTAGTGGGAGGGATAAGGGTGCTAAATCTGGAATATGTGTATTTGTTTGGGCTGTGGGGATACCTGGACCTGTAAGATTGTGGACTCCAAAAAGCAAGGCAGCCTAAATTGAATTTGCCAAACTATTTTGGAGCTCAACTTACAAGTCCAACAAGTATCAGAACTAGTTGTGTAAATTATCTAATGTTAGTGAATACTAAATCTCATAGAAGGAATACACCAGAAATCAGGGACCAATCTGCTGGACTCTTTGGGTGCTGAAAGACTGC
>VZTI01000154.1:0-11289 GCA_013397865.1 Struthidea cinerea | reverse complement strand
TTTGTCCAAACTAGGACATATGGACACATCTGCAAAAGTACAGTTTTGCCCAGCCTTGTTGCTAAAGATTACCATTTTCCTAAAGGAGAAGAGCAAAATGTATAAACCAAGTATGAAGCTGGGACTTAGCATCCAGAAATCCTTCTTTCAACACTAACCATTAGGAGATTAGATCAGTTAGAGCATGGGCCATTCACTAAAGAGTTAGACTTGCAGATCCCTTTCAACTCAGAATATTCTGTGACTTCTTCTTGCTTGCTTTCCATATGGCCTCACAAATCTGACACTTCTTTGGTTGGAGACCTCCCAGCTGCGCTACTTGATGTAAATTGTCTTTTGAGATGGAGGGCTTTAAGCCAAATTCTTGGCATTGTCAGTGACAGTGCCCTGAATACTAGGCCACAAAATAAATAGTAAGAATTTTTTTTAAAATTATTATTATTTTAAAAATAGAGTACTGAGTTCTTTGGATGTTATTGTATCTTACCCTCTAAAAAGCCCCAAGAGTAATGACACACCATGAATTACCTCCATGTGCAGGTCTCCAGCTAGGAGCCAGGCTTCCAGAAGCTAGGCACTATGTTGCCTGATTTGTTGGTTCCTACAGCCTTAATAAGTACACTGTGTGGTGAAATTTGTTTGCTGCACATAAGAAAACAGAAGAACTGCCTCAGCTACAGGAGTTTCAAACTAATTTATTTCTAATAATAGAATAATTTCAAATAAACATTCTGTAAAAATGCCTTGAAATTAATTTTGCAAAGCAGAAGGAGCTATTAATATTCCTAAAATAACTTGTCAACTTCTAAAAATACCATTGTATCATTTTCCAATAACTCAAGCCCTTTTAGGGCTGGTAATTAACAGAAGCACCAATAAAATTACCATCTCTTCTTTCCAGCGAGTAAAAAAAAGTCACAGAATTATGCAGTTTCAGTTCTTTTTTTTTCATGAAGGATACCGTTTATTCTTCCTCTGCTTGGTGACTAATAACTTTGGGGCAGAAAATCTTAAAAGAGAAAAAACAGATTCCCATGCGATGCTTATACAGTGCACCCATCTGTATTCATTGTTCCACTGTGGGGTACTGTTCCTTCATTCTCAGCTTTGTGGTTTAAAGTCCCATACATGAATCCATTTCTATGAAGTTACTTTTTTAATATTTTACATACTTGAAACATAAGAACTTGGGTTTCACACTGTTGAGTTAGAACTGCATGAAATAGTGAATGGCACAATTTACCACACGGACAATAGTTGACGGAGCAATTTTTTTATGGCTTTTAAACTCTCCAGTTGTAATTTTCAGCAATGTCAGTAATCTTGACATTAAACATCTCTGCACCTGATAAACCACTTTTGTATAGCTCAAAGGCACAACAGGACTGAAAAAGACAGCCTCCTGCCCCATTTCATACTCAGAAGTGTCCAATTTTACAAAATTATTTTAAGTAAATGTATTTTTTTAACAGTAATGTTGTATTTGTTGGCAGCAGATCTCAAAGAAGTGGGTGATTACTATATAGCTACACAGTTTTGAAAACAATTATATCTTTTAAAAATTAAATTGTTCAGGTGATGCCATGATGATTTTTTGCCTTTTCTTTTATACCCCTTTTATACCTTTTTATAACTTCTGTATTCTTGGTGGTTTTTAGCCTACATTCTCGGACTTGTTTGTCAAGCTAGGAGACCGAACATTTTAGAAGCTTCATAGTTAGGAATCAAAATGCCCCAGACACCAAGGTGCTCTCCAGAACACATTTTGTAAACTAAGATAGAGCCATCCAGGGGAAGGTTCCTTGGGGAGGGGGGCTCACTCGAGCCTCTCGTTGGGGAATCTTTCATAGATATGCTAATTAGTAAGACCTATAATGTTATACCAGATCTTTGGCGGGTGTGCATTGCGGTGTGCATTGAGGTGCATTCGACCTTGATGTAGTGCACCTAAGGATAAATACAAAGGTAAAATCCCTTTTTCCCTTCTAACCATGCTTGACTCTTGATTTTAAGACCAGGAAAAGGCATCACAGGTAATACTGGAGTCAACAGAATAAAAAGAAAGATCAAATTGTGTATATTTATACACAATTGAAAGTATTAGCATTTCTCTGTAGATACAAAAATTTTTCTGGTTAGTTTTCATGGACAAGTAATACAGTCTAATAGCCACCAACAAAAACAATAAGGCTTTGGTGTAAATGTGCTTCATTAAGCGAAAATTATTAACATTACATAAACTCGGTTTATAGATCCTTCAGATAAGAGAGATGGTTTTCACAAATCATGTGGGTCACCCTAGATGATGAGAAATTTTATCTCAAATATGCAGTGTTGTTAAACTTTCACTGTCTCAAATTCAGTTCTAAGAATTAACAACCCCTGGTAACTAATTTTGTCCGCATTTCACTCAATTTCTTTTCTTTGAGTTAGTAACTAGTAATCTAACCAATAGCTCACATTCCTTCTCATTATAATCTCTGAGATAACAAGAGACTTACATGTTTTTTTAAAATATCTATGCTCATCACCACAGCATCCTGTCTTCCCTGGGGTTGCAAAAGAGGAAATGAAGGAACCATAACTATTTTGTCAGTAAGAGTTTATGAGCAGAGAGTGGGATACTGAAAGCTTCTGGAAACAGACTGAGAGCACAGGAGAACTAATGAACAATTCAGTTATGGAATGATAAAGCAAATGTAATTAGTGGAAGCACTAGATGGTTAAGACCCAGAACTCCTCTAAAGTAGTATTTGATAAGTAATAAAAAGTAGATTTGAACTGTTCTTAAAGGTCAGGGAAAGGATAACAATAAAGATTCCTACAGGACTGTTTGAAAAGTTTCTTTGCTTCATTAGTTTTCACTGACCTCAGTATGCATAGGCTCTTTCAGTATGTCCCAGCATCAGTGTGTTTCCTTAAAAACATACATAAATATGGACTTATTACCAGGACAATTAAAACACAGATCTGATAGCTAGAAGCAAAGGATTTAACCATTTATCCTGGATGAACAATATGATTCTGGAGCATGGACTACCCCACCTAAACCTAATGCACACCTGGAGGGGCCTCTCTATATTAAAACATGCTGTATGCACATCCTGAAGGAACCTGCACTATTTTAATTTGATAGCTTCAGCACATCAGTCTATTAGCAAACCAAAAAAAAACCTTTCATATGTCTTCAGCAAATCCCCAACCCTGCTTTGTTCACTGAACGTTTTTCAACCATGCTAACAACATTTTATAAGTGGGGCAGTGTAGGAATATTTATGTGAAAAATCAATCAATCATACAGTTACATTAGATAGTGTTATGGTTCACTAAAACATTTGAGATTTCAGCTAAATGGCTAATTGCCTCATATAGTAAAAATTATTATTTGTTTAAGGAAGGAGAAATAAAAATTTTTGAATTGGCTAAAGATGCAAAAGCACTCTGCCCTCTGGCTCTTGCTCAGCAAACCTGAGTGGCAGCAACTGTGTGACAGCCTGAGTTTCAGTTCTGGTAAAAAGTTTTTGCCATGGTCAGAGCTAGTCTAATTTTGCCACCAGGGAAGAGAAAGAATTCTTCTTAATTTAGAAAATCATAATATATTAAAGACTGTCCCATCAGCTACTAGTGTTGGCACAGGTAGAAACATAGACTCATAAAACATCCTGAGCTGGAAAGGACTCATCAAGACCATCAAAGTCCAACTCCTGGCTCTGCACTGGACAGTCACAAGTATCACACCATGTGCCTGAGAACATTATCCAAATGCTTCTTGAACTCTAGCAGGCTTTGTGCTGTGACCACTTCCCTGGGGAGCCTGCTCCAGTGCCCAACCACCCTCTGGTGAAAAACCTTTTCCTGATATCTAAACTAAACCTCACCTGACACAGTTTCATACCAATCCCTTAGGTCCTGTCACTGGTCACCACAGAGAATAGATCAGTGCTTGCCCCTCTGCTTCTCCTTGTGAGGAAGTTGTAAACAGCTATGAGGTCTCCCCTCTGTTTCCTCTTCTCCAGACTGAACAAACCAAATTACCTCAGCCACTCCTATGGCTTCCCCTCTAGACCCTTCACCACCTTCATAGCCCTCCTTTGGACACTCTCTAATAGCTTTATATCTTTCTTATATTGTGGCACCCAAAACTGCACACAGGACTTGAGGTGAGGCCTCCGCAGTGCAGAGCAGAGTGGGAGAATCCCCTCCCTTAACCAGGGGGCAATGCTGTGCCTGATGCACCCAGGACATGGTTGGCCCTCCTGGCTGCCACAGCACTGCTTACTCACATTCAACTTGCTGTTGACCAGGACCCCCAGGTCCCTTTCCGTGGGGCTACTCTCCATCATCTCATACCCATCTGTCTGAACATCCAGAGTTGCCTGGTCCAAGGTGCAGAATCCAGAACCTGTCTTTGTTAAACTTCATTAATAATCATGGTGATTGTCCAGCCCTCTAATTTGTCCAGGTCTCTCAGTGGGGCCTCTCTGCCTTTCAAGATGTCAACAGCTTCTCCCAATTTAGTATTATCTGCAAACTTACATAGTATACCTTCAAGTCCTGTCAATCAATGATCTCTTTGAGTATTCTCAGATTAATGCCATCACGCCCCATAGATTTATAGTGAGCCAGCTGGAGCAGCAGATTCTATACAAGTTCAGTCAACTGGGACTTACCATTCTTATAGCCATGGTTCTCAGCTCAGGGCACTAGAATCACCTTAGTCTATCTTCAGTGCAGAAGACAGGCAGAGGAAGTATTAAACATCTCTGCCCTACGTCCCTTCTTGTGAGGTGACCATCCTCATTCTGCATAGCAGGACAATGTTATTTCTGCAGTAAGTATTAAAAAAACTTGTTTTTATCGTCCTCAATGGCAGTGGTCACTCCAGCTGAGCTGTGGCCACACAAATTTTCTTCCTACAGTGGTGAGCAGCATCTCTCTATTCCTCCCACATCACCTGATTTTGTTTTCACCTTTCTTTTTTGCATTATCTCCAAAACACAATCCTGGCTTAGCAAAGCGAGCCTTCTCACTTGTCTGCCTGACTTCCAACATTTTGGAATTTCCTGCTCCAATGACAATAGGAGGTAATGCTTAAAAGATGACCAGCACTGATGCATGCCAGCACCTTCAAAAGCATTTTCCCAGAGGGGACCTTACTCACTAGTTCCCTGGGAAACCTGAAGTCTGGTCTCCTTATGCTCAGGGTTAAAGTTTTGGTGGTACTTTTCCTCCTGCCAACAGACATTTTAAACTTGTTTACTTTGTGGTTGCTGTGGCTAAGATGGCCACCAATCTCCACTTCACTCATGAGCCCCCTTTGTTAACAGGCAGCAAATGAAGGATGGCATCTTTCCTAGTTGGCTCCCTTAGTACTTTTACCATGAATTACTACCTAGCTATTTGAGAAATCTTCTGGACCTATTTGTTCCAGTTGTGTGATGCTCTCAGTTAGTTTTGGGCAGATTGAAGTCCTCTGTAAGGACAAGGGCAGTTGATTTGGAGGTCTCTTTTAATTCCTCAAAAAAGAATCCATTGGTGTTATTGTCCTGGTTAGGTAGTTTATAGTAGACTCTCATTATGACATCGGCATTATTTGTTTGCCCCTTGATCCTTACTGAGAAGCTGTCAACCATGCCATCACCAACTGTAAGCCAGTCCCTCCATTATATACAACATCATCCACCCTGCCTCACCTGCACTGCCTATCCCTTCTGAAGAGCTTGTAACCATCCAACATGGCATTCCAGTCACAGGACTCATCCCACCAGGTTTCACTTATGCCATTCCTGTCAAATGGGACTGAGCCAAAGCTTTGAGCTCGTCTTGTTTTTTACTCATGCTGTATGCATTGGTATAGAAACATTTCAGATGTGCTTCATTGTAGCTGACACCTCATGGAGCAGACTGAGGGAGACCACTAGAACTCACTTCCTCAAGTTTTGGCATACCATCCCATTGCTCATCACTGGCAAGCCTGGTTTTGTCCCTTTTCCCCTTCCAAGTTAGTCTGAAGCTCTATCAATTAACCCCTTTAAGACAGGTGCATCCCACCAGGTGTCAGTAGACCAGGTGTTGTATAAATCATCCTATGGCCAAAAAACCCAGAATTTTTCCAAGCATACCAGCCTTGAAACCATGTGTTGATATGATGGATCTGCCTACTCGTTTTGGTATTATTCCTTGCCAGTGGAAGGATTGAGGAAAACACTACCTGTGCTCCTGATTCTTCAATCAATCATCCCAAGGCCCTGAAATGCCTTTTGATTGCCCTTGGACTTCTTTTTGTTATCTTATTACTGCCAATTTGAAGAACCAATACAGATAATAATCAGAGGGCCCTACTAAACTGTAGAGTTTTCTAGCAATGTCTCTTACCCAAGCCCCTCAGAGGCAGCAGAATTCCCTGTGGTTTGGGTCTGGTCTGCATGCTGGACCCTCTGTTCCCCTTAGAAGGGAGCCACCTATGACAACTACTCTTCAGTTCCTCTTAACAGAGGAGGTCGTGATGTGGGGGGGACATCATGTTGGCCTGTGTGGCCCCTCTATCCCAGAAGGACCTTTGTCCATTTTATCAGATGATAGTCCTGGTTCCAGGGCCTTATACCTGTTGTAAAAGTGCCAATCCTACTCGTCATCATCTAATTTTCAGGAGAAGGAGCCTTCCTCCTAGTATGGGCAGTGATCAGCTTCCAGCCTTCAAGTTCAATAAGTCCTTGACCTTTGACTGACTACTTGACCCAAGTTGGACTGAATTTTGTAAAACAAGTCAAAAAGAGTCAGGTTGAAATTAAGACAGAGCTAGGGCTGGATTGATTCTTGTTTGACAATACTTCCTTTTCTTTCAAATTATCCATGAGGATGCAAGAGGATTGGAGAAGCAGAAAGCCCTTGAGCAAAATAAATGCTTTAGAAACAAAACTATCATGTTTGTCAAGGACATTTAGCAATGGCTCAATTTGTCAGTAGGATTCCCATTGCCCTGTATACAGGCAAAGCTTTTGAGTCTTACTAATTAAGCCTACAGCCACAAGATTATACTAAAAGGTGAGCTTTCAAAAGGAGTGAATCTATCCAAACCATTTAAAATGCATCTACACAAATCAGTCCTTCAAGTAATAATGAAAGAGGAAAAGAATAAGCATATACTGCATACACTAACAAATTGCCCATTTCTCTGCCTAGAGGAATGAATATACTCTCTAGATTACCAAGGCAAGTGAAGAGACACCACTGTAACTTTCTGAGCTTCAGTGTAGAACAAACGCTAAAGAGAGTCTATGAAATACCTGTATGATTGAGAGCTCAGTCTTTAAATGGTCAGTTTTGGGGAAGAACATCCCTTTGATCCAACTGGCTTTCCATTCCAGCACCACAAGCATGAGCCTCTTCCACTATCAAGACGGGTTATCGCATGGTCTAAGAACATAACAGCATTAACATCAGTGAGCAGAAATTACTCTGCTAATGAAACCCAACACAAGCAAAAGGCAGGATACTTCTGTGAAGGATAGTGGTAGCAAAACTCTCTGGTCCCCTCTCAAGTTTGACATTTTCCACTGAGTGGTGCCAACTTCTACTGAAAGTCAACACTGAATTTCCTCTCAGAAGAGTAAGGATTTTTACTAAATACTGTTGATACTTTAGGGCACTATATCCTGAAAAAGTTATTGTAAAAGAAATCTTACAAAATCTTTAGAAGTCAGTATGGACAAAACATTAAGTTACTGCTAGACTAATCAAGAAGGATGAATGCAAGAGACAAAAATAATCAGCTACATGTGTACAGAGTGTGTCTAACTTTAAACATGTTCCTAACTTTCTAACATACAGTCAAGGAATCTGAAGGTCAGTGTTGACAGAAACTGTCATTATAGAGAGCTATGAGCTTTAATCATCAAAAATTATACAAATTTTGTGTAGAAGAATAAGCATGAGAAAGATCAAGGAAGAAGGCAAGCAAGCATAATAGCTTGGAGAGGCAGACCAAAGAAATGTACCTATTGTGGGGGTATATTTCTTAGCCACACAGGGTATGCTTCACATGCAAGTTAGCCAAGCAATTACATGACAAGAAGGCCTCTGTAAGTAGAGGGAAGGACACAGATTATTAGCAATTTTACTCCTTTTTGTCCTGAAAAATGATACTGTGTTAATTATTCATTTTCGTACACCAATATGAGCACAATCACTGCTGCTGCAGACATGAGGTTTTAAGGCTGCAAACCACAAAGATCATTGTGAGAGGAAACATATTTTTTTGGATCACCTAAAAGAGCTGAAGGGAAAAAGAAGTATGCTATTTACTTATAAAACCTCAGTTCTCAAATGTTTTGCCTTTTCTCCAAATGGTCTATTAAAGATACTATCCTTTTCCTATAAGGGTGCTTATACACAGGTTACATATGATCACCCTCTTGAATAAATGGTTAGAGACTTGCAAAGTTTTGAGTAGGAGCTGTATATAGAAACAGGTTGCGAGAGGTATCAGTACTAGCACAACCTTTACTAAACCTCAGGTCTTCCAAGTAGAAGTGATACTGTGAATGCTTTAAAGACATAAAAAAGCCTGCAATGTTTTTGGATGCTATATATGTCTAATAAGGGGCCACAAAGCCACATGAAACCAGTCTTTCTTGGGCGTAATGTTTATCTCCATACCTGTTTACTACTGGAAAGTCAACAGCAGTAACTTGCTGCCATAAATCGCACTAGCAAATAGGGATGAAAGCTTCCCAATCTGTTTGTGTTATGTATTCTTTACATAAGCTCCTTCTATCGATATTTTTACCCATTCTCCATCACAGGTTTTAAAAATCATGTTCGTTTTTATACTGTGCTGCTAAGACTAGGTATTCGGTTGTTGTTGTACTCCCAAACATGAGGTCTTTATCATTGCATCTTCCCAGCATTGTTCCTAACACTACACCTGCTCTTTTATCTAATGAGCAGATTCCTTTCTTTCAGTTATTTTAATACCCTGTTTTACGATTTGAGACAGCAAATAGTAGAGTTAGTCAAACAAGGATAAAGTCCTCATGAAGAGACAAAACAAAAAATCTGAATGACAGATAAAAAACCAAATGTCAAACACTTCTATTAAAATGAGTCTAAGAGCTGTGGAAGTTCTCTTTAAGACCCTGTTTCTTCTTAAATCCTTGGGGCTAAGTGTATAGAACAGACGCTGGGACTAACAAAGATGAGAATGACAGGCACTTGTTACCATGCTTTTTATGGCTTCCTAACATCTGAAACCCAAGGTTAATAGTTGTCACTAAACTGTCATTAAAGAGAAGCGGAGTTAGAGCCATTACTCATTCAACATCCCTTAATATGAGATATTTACAGTTGCAATCTATCTCCAACCTCCCCTCCTGACGGCTGTCCTAGCTTACAATATAGATGTATTTAAGTATTCTATTACCACCAGCTGTGGGCCATTAGCTGTTATCACCTGCTAATGACCTGACAACAGACAATGGGCCATCAAGAAACCCCCACATGACTCATGGACTTATCTCATCCTATTGTGAGATGCTCCACCCAGGAGGGAGGAGCCAAGCATTCTCACCTGGATATAACCTGCCCTTGGAACTGCCTAACTAAGCCCTGTCTACTGGGTTACCAGGGGACAAGAGCTATCACTGGGCCTTCAGCTGGAGACAAGACACTCCATAGGATCACCACTTCAACTGAACTACTTCATTTTGTACTGCTACCACCACCCTAACAAGGTGTCAGGTTGTATCTGACTTTGTCAGTGCTTTTCCTTATATTATTTCCCTTATTTCTAATTTTCTTTTTTTTTTCTATTAAGTTTAATCCTGACTTGTGATCTCCCACTGGTCTTGTTTTCAAACCAATACAATGGCAAAACCGGCAAGCTAAAACAATAATACATCCACAGCTAATAATTAACCTTCTCTGTACTAAAAATTAGACTTTTCCCAGGGGACATAAATTTTCTTTTACATTACATATAGAAAAACTGATGTCTCTTAGCTGGAGAAGGTCCATTTTGTATAGGTTGAAGAAAACCCTATTTCAAGATTTCATTATATTATATTTCATTATAACTAATTGAGAAAAAGATTTCTCATTTCCTCAAACAGAAAAGACAAGAGCAAAATAAAAGAAAATTCAAAAAGCATCTTTCACCATAAACTGAACAAGTAATCTTTGCTTTATTTTCTCTATCATATTTCCAGAGTGAAATATTCTGAATAAAACAATATATTATCCTAGCCTGCCATGTCAGACTTACTTGTCATGAAACTCTCCTGGTGAACAACTTGGTTGAACACACTTCTGCAGGTTAATAAGTGCTTTAAATTCCATTAAAAAAACCCACATTATTCCTACCCCAAATTTAATCACTGCTCACTATGTTGGTGCGTTGTTGTCTTTCCACTACGTAAAACAGAACAGAGGTCATTATTAAGGGCACAAGCATTCTAGCCCATGAGTTGGTAGGGCTGATTGAGAGGGTTTTGAACAAGTTTTGAAGGGGGAAGGGGATTAAACCAGGTTCTCCAGAGAGGAGCCTAAGGGTGGTAAACCAGAGCCAGGGGTGAAATCAGCAGCCCAGCTGAAGTGCATGTACACTAATGCATGTAACATGGGTAACAAACAAGAAGAGCTGCAAGCCATTGTAGAGCAGGAAAGCTATGATGTAATTGCCATCACAGAAACGTGGTGGGATGACTTGCATGACTGGAGTGCTGCAGTGGATGGCTACATGCTCTTCAGAAGAGACTTTGGCCTATTCAGGATGCTGATTCAGAGAGTATCTTGGGAAACAGCCCTTAGAAACAAGGGGATCCTGGAAGAATGGACATACTTCAAGAAAGAAATCCTCAAGGCACAGGAGCAGGCTCTTCCTACGTGCCGACAGAGAAAACTACAAGCCTGGATGGGAAGGGGGCTTTTGAAGGAAAAGAAATGACTTTTTCTCAGGGGAAAAAAGAGTCATGCTTGGAAAAAGGGGCAGGCAACTCAAGAAGTGTTTAAGTGTGTTGTTAGTTATGCAGAAAGAAAATTAGAGGTAAAAGCTCAGTTAGAACTTAACATGGCCACTTCTGTAAAGGACAAAAAAAACCAGTTTTGTAAACACATTAATAGTAAAAGGAGGGGCATAGAAAACCTCTATTCTTTATTGGACACTGTGGGGAATATAGTTATCAAAGATGAGGAAAAGGCTGAGGTACTTAAAACCTTTTCCTCAGTTTTCAACAATAAGACAAGTGTTCCTAAGGAAAACTGGCCTATGGAGCTAGTAGATGGGGACAGGGA
>VZTI01000153.1:117136-130248 GCA_013397865.1 Struthidea cinerea | reverse complement strand
TATATTTATATATATATTTAGGTCTTGTGTTATTTTTGTAAATGTCAGATAAAGGTTTTATTTTGCCCCTCAAGATTTTTTGAAATTGCCCAAATATGATATTTCTTCACCCTTTTTGAAAGCCTTCAAGATTCTGGACACACAGCTAATAACAGATGACATGATTTCTTATTCTCTCATAAATACTGTGCAGTTCATGGAAGAAAAGTCAATTTAATGGTTTATCTCTTTTCCTATTCTCTTTTACTCTGTATCTTATTCGATCCTGAAATTTTCAACTTCATCCTTCACTGATCTTTTTTTTTGCAGTGTTCAAAATCTTTTTAGCATTGTGGTTAGCATCTCTTAATACACATATCTATTTCAATTATCTCTTTCCTTTCTAATATCCCCTTTATCTGTTTTACTGTTTTCATCATTCTTCTCAGATTTCTATTTCATCTTTCCTTGCATTTTTAATATCCTTTTTGTCTTTTTAGCATTCTTCTCAAGGTCTGCAATTCACATTTTTCTTTTGTCATCTGACAGCTCTTAAAGAAAGAATTACCTAGTAATTCTAGAGTGTTTATTTCAGTTAACTTGATAATTATATGACATTAAGTTATTACACAAAACCATCCACTGTAAACTTTTTAAAACACTAAACATTTCTTCTTAATTGATTACTTCCTCAATACCATTACATTTAATTGTAAATAATCCCTTCAGTTATGGCCTGCTTGAAATTAAACATTCATTCTGGTACTTATGCCTGACTGGAAAAGATTTGGCCAAACACAAATGCATTGACCACAGTGCAATTTAGCAGTTGCACTATTTTTGATTTTATATACTGCATTGACTGTGAAAATGACAACCTCTACCTGGGTCACCTTTTTCTGATTTTGAGGACGAATTGCTTCACTGTCTCCTCTCCTTTCTAAAACTCCCAATTTTAGTATATCCGTGTTTCATATTTTCATTTTATACTATTACTATTTCAACATATGTCTGTACTCCTAAAATCAGTCATAACCTGAAGTGTATTATCTCTATAAAGCATCAGTACTTATCTGAAAAAATCAGTCTTTTTTATATTTTATAGCATTCAATTCATAACTCATCTCCATTTGTCATTTATAAGTATATCTGTTCTTTCTGTGACACATTTCATATAATCCTCCCTCATCATTCAGTCCATGTAACAGTTCTGTCTATTTCCTCAGTGGAGTAAAGTAAAACTTTTGAAATTATTATTTCTTTATGACTACTTTTTTTTTGTGGATTTACATAGTTAAAATCATCCTCTCACATCACAGTTGGCAATGTCTCCTAAAATCTTCCTTCAAGTCCTTGTGTCCAGTCATACCCTGAATTGTTACGTGGTTATGTTCATTTCTTGAGTCTGTATTTTTATTTATAAAACTAATGGAGTTTCCAGTTGTCCCCACTAATGTAGTCCTGAGTACTTGGATCTGGCCTGTATCTTTCTAAGCTTGAACTACTTACACATATATAATTGTATAGATATGCATATTCTTACTGAAACTCATGTTAAATATTCATGCAGCTTCGCAGGATCAACAGCTTACATCTGCTTCAGGTTGGGGTGGGTGCAGGATGCCGGATGCCCACCAAAGCTGCTCTATAGATAGAGCAAGCTCTATCACTTGTGCTCTTCAACTGGACAGGGGAGGGGGAAAAAGGTGGAAAACTCATTGGTCAGATAAGAAGAGTGAGATATCATTCACCAATTGTCATCACAGGCAAAACTAACTCAACTTGGGGAAAAATTATTTTGTTACCAATCAAATCAGGGTGAGATAATGTGAGATAAAAACACCTACCCCCACCCCTCCCTTCTTCCCAGGCTTAATCTTACTCATGAATTCTGTACCTCCTCCTCCTCAACAATACCATGGGGGCAGGGAAGTGGGATTGAGTCCATTCACCACATTGTCTCTGACACTCCTTCCTTCCTCATGAGTTGGACTTCTCACACTCTTTCCCTTCTCCAGTGTTGGGTTGTTCAGCCTTGATAAAAGAGGCTCAGGGGAGACTTTCTTGCTCTCTATAACTACCTGAAAGGTTGGGTCTGGGTGAGGATCTGTCTCTTTTCCCAAGTAAGAAGTGACAGGACAAGAGGAAACAGTGCCCTCTCAGTAGTTAAAATGAATTTTTGAATAAAAATAATCTAGAATGGATCATCAGTGAATAAAAGCACCCATCTACCCCTGCAGCTACAGTACCTGGTTAGGTTTTTTAATTTATATTGTCAACAGGTCTTGACTACTCAAGGGAAAATTCTCTTCCCTTGGGAAGTTTTATCTAACTTTAAGATAATTAACTGTGTATGGAAGAATAAGTATCTTAACAACATGGCTCTGAATTCCACTGAGGGGGCAATTCCATAATTAACCATCAACAAGCACTTTCTTTGCCACTGAGGTTATAGCTGCATTTCGTTCATGAGAAGTGGCTATGAAACATGGAACAAGTAAAATTTCAAACCTCTAAGGTGGTTTCTTTGATGTGGAGTCTTGGGTGGAGCCTTTTTCCTCCCAGGAAATATTTGTTGGAAATGCCTGCTGACAGACATATATTTTGGGTTACGGTGCTATTCTCAGTGTGCCTAGATAATTTCTGTTCAGACACTGTTCATGCCCAGCAAGCTCACCTCCATGAGGAAACAGCTAAATATATACACACAGCCTCTTTTATTTAGCAGCTTTTAGTCTTTTGACAACTTTCCAAATGCATACAATGAAACTATGGAAAAGGCAAAGAAAATCAGGAATACTTTAAGCTGGTGGTAAACATATAATTTTTTCCACTCAAAGACTACATGAAAAGTAAGCAGAGGCTGACTTTTTTTTTCTCTTCCTACTGTATCTCTGAGACTGCAGTATTCAGACTGTCTGATCTGTTTACATATTTATTTATTTTTAATTCTGCAGTTGTAGATGTGTCAGTTATCACATAAGATACAAATAACATTATTGATACTTTTTCCACATTTAAAGTTTATTATAGATGCGGCTTCAGGTTTTAACATTTGCAAGCAACCCTTAATTTATGTTCACACTGTACATTTTAATTTATTAAACGGTCAGAGGAAAAAAAAAAAAAACTATTCCAGGATCTGCAATTACAACCTGGACCATTTAAATCAGCTGAGTCCATGACTGGTGACAGCTTGTTTCATCCAGAAGGTATATAGCTCACAAAGTTTTAACCAATAGGAAACTAAAACTAGAGGAAAGTAAAAGGTTCTAAGTCAGAGATTCTCTTTACAATAGCTTAAATCCTGCTCTTAGCCAAAGACCAGTGAGTCACAGAGTCAATGAATTAAATGACAACAGCATTCTGATATCTGTAATAATGTTATAAATACTAGCACATTGTGTTAGAAAGACACATCTCACTTTTCTTTTTATATGCAGTCTTTTTTAAAACAGAAAGAAAATCCCTGTTTATTAATAAAAAAAAAATTGTTTCTAAGATGACAGCAAATTTTGTAAAAGGATACTCCATATGCAAACTAAAATAACCCAAAACCACAAACCTAAAAGCAATGCCTAATGGCATATCCAGATATTGCTAGATGAAAATATCCTTTTAAATCTTAACCAATGCCTTAACTAATTAGCTTCATTAACACTGTCCTACTGTCTTCTGGCTTCTGAAGGCCAAGAACAGAGTTTACACTTGGAATGAAATGTATTTTAATTATAAAGAGGTACTCTCTAGAAGTGAAGCCTGTTTGATTGGAATTAGCAAGCCCAAAGAGCACTTTATGTGCTTGCAACTCCTAGCCCTTTTTTTGTGCAAATAGTTATCAAGATATTTGTCATGGTCTAAAATCCTTAGGGGTTATGATTGTTCCTTCAAAAGCCTTTAGAAGCAAACGCACTCGATGACTCAAGATGTCATCCTTTCCAAAGTTACGCATTAAACATTTCAGGAACAGACTAATCATGTGTTTATTAACCTCTGCTCTGAAACCATCAAGTCAGATAGTTTTGTTGACTTAAAAGTAAGGCTAGGTTTATTAACCCATTTTATAGACAAGTATTAAGTGCTGCTTTGTGCTGAACCCTCTTGGAAGGGAGAATAAATTGACTTTATTGGAAATATATCAGTAGTTTGTGAATCGTGTCCTATCTACAGTAAGACCAAGTGAGGACAAAGAAAAAGCATCAATAGTACCTACCTACGTACACATGCATTTAAATAATTTTTTAAAATGTTGCAAAACAACAAGAAACCTTATTAGAGTATTAAATACTTGGTAGATATGGTTTCCAAAATTAATTAAATTCATCCATGTGTTCTAAAAATATCATTACGTGACTTAGATTACTCAAATCCATGGATTATCATGGAACGAATACATAGAATTGCATGGGTTGGAAGGGACCTTAAAGATTTTCTAGTTCCAACGTCCCTGTCATGGGCAGGAACACCAGCTTGCTCAAAGCCCCCTTGCCTTGAACACTTCCAGGGATGGGGCATCCACAACCTCTCTGGGAAACCTGTTCCAGTGCCTCACCACCCTCACGGTAGAGAGTTTCTTCTTAATATCTGATCTAAACCTACTCTCTTTCAGTTTGAAGCCATTCCCCCTTGTCTTATCATTACATGCCTCCGTATAAAGTTTCTCTCCATCTTTCTTGTAGGCTCCTTCTAGGTACCAGAAGGCTGTAAACAGGTCATGCCAAAACCTTCTTTTCTCCAGACTGAACAATCTCCTCTCTCTTACCCTTTCCTCATAGGAGAGGTGCTCCATCCCTCCAACCATCTTCCTGGCTCTACTTTGACCTCACTCCAACAGGTCCATGTCCATCTTGTGTCAGGGACCCCAGAGCTGTATGCAGTACTCACAGTGGGGCTGTAATACTCTTTTGTATTCAAGTCTAATTTAACTCCTAACCAACGATATTCCACTATGGATAAAAGAAAAGAAGCCACATGTGTGGACACAACAATTTATTTTGTGTGTGTGTGTGTGCGTGTGTGTGTGTGTAGTTAATGTCTCAAAAAATCTAACTAAAATACAACAAATAGCCACCATTTGTTCACTTAAAGAAACACTAGGATTCTGAGTACAAATTAATATAGAAAACATTCATTGATATACTGTAACTTGTTATATAGAAATCTTACTGGTATCCTTTGATGCTATTCTTACACTCAGAGTGCCCCTCTAATGTCACTGTTCTGTAAGGAGTAACACAGCAAACCTTCAGTATCCCAAGGCCCTGACTAGGAGGGATATGATGTTTATCTTGGTCTTATTTTGGTTTCCTTGCCCTGGACTTCTGCCTTCTGGCTACTCCCACTGATTGTCAGCAAGGCCCTGCAGACTGCCCAGGCTCAGCCCCCTCAGAGGCTCTTGTTTGTTGGGCAGCAGCTCTCTGGGTTTGTCAGACTTGTCCCATGGAGGCACTGGCACAGCTCAGATTCAGGAAGGGGAGGCAACAGGCACATGGCCCTGAGACAGGAGCTGAAACTAGCCCAGCCCAGCTCTGGCCAACGTGAGTCCTGAGCCCTGGGCACAGAAGTCTGTAACTGGCTTTTGATTCATACCATCAAAAAGCCCTGTTTACTAAGCTACCGTGTGGTTAGAAAGAAACTGCCCCATCTTATTAATCATATTTGTCCAACAAAGTACGGCGTTGAAGCCTTTGTACCTGAGGTCTGACCCAGTGGCATAAAATGTTTAGTCTACTGTACTAGTTTGAAAACAAACCAGTGGGAGGCACCAAGTCAGAATAACAATTTAATAGGGAAATTAAGAAAAAAAAGAAAAAAAAGGCAGAAAACACTGGTTTAAACTGACGGAGTCAGGATACAACCTGACACCCTGTTAGTCAGGGTGGTGGTAGCAGTCCAATAAAATGGTGGCTGCAGTCCTCCTGAAGTGGTGGCTGTTGTTCTGTTGAAGCAGTGATCATAACAACATCCACCATTTTTTGACCCACCATTTACATCAAGCCTTTGAAATTCTAGCATTGTGTGCCTAGTTTGTCCTTCTGCTTTGTCTTTTGTACTATATTTTTTTTTAAATCAACAGGAGAAAATATATAAAACATGCATTGATACAATTGCTATGACTATTTTGATCAAATAAATAATTAAATCATATAAAAGAGGTAGCTATGATTATAAGTAGAAAATTTTGAAGTATAAGGTATAGAAATATCAGTAGTGCTGTTTTTGGAATGTATAAGCATAGAAACCTCACCAAGAGTTTAACTGGACATTTACGTTTCGGTCAAGAAACTATGGAGATTGTCATGCTCACCAGTTATGCTGCTTGGAAACCCACTGCCCTTACCATCTTGATTTTAATATCAAGGATTTCAATCAGTAGACCTTAGTAGAAACAGCCAATGATTGTTTTAGCATAAGAATATTGACAAAGTTATTAACTATTGGAACCAATCAATGTAAAGGTTAAATTTAAGAGTGGGCATAATATGCGTAGTACGTTAAAGAACTCATGTGATGATGACTTAGCAGAAAAAGAATATAAAAGGGATGGGTTGTGTTTGTTGAGTGGGACATGTTTTGGGGGAGCTATCCCCCATCTTCCTGGCGCCTCCAGTAAAGAAGTGTCTGCTTATTCACATCAAATTTGTGTTGGGTAAGTTTCTTTTATCCCATTTAGTGATACAGTAATTTGAAGCCTTTCCATTTTGCTTCCTTGCAGTATTTGTTTTCATCTTCACATATGAAAGAATGCACTGGAGAAAATGAACAAAACCAAATTACTAATAAACCTTCCTACACTTCAGATACATATTTTTTGTTTCAACTCGAAGAGTGGTCAAGTGTGATGGAATACTATTTACTGCTTTTCATATCTTTTTAGAATAGTGCATTTGAAAGAATATAAATGATCCAGAGAACTGAATTAATTAACTAGCTCTCAGGTTCACCATTAATCATGCACTTTATTTTTATTCTGATTATGGTTTATCAATGACATATGAATCATTTTAATCAAATATTTGATTAAATTCTTTAATAAATACTTTTTCAAACTTCAATATTAATTACACTGCAACTGTTGGAGCAGAGAATGAGCCTATGGTCATTCAAGTGGTGTACACACAGGAAAATGTTATCTTTCATTCTTTTGAATATTCCCATACATATTCAGCAAATATTTTGGAAAAGTCACGCATAGAATTCATTTTTGTCTCACAACCAGCTTACTGGAAAGCCATTTATTATAGTGTAAAATTGTTCTCTTTGTGATTTAAAATGATCACAATAGCCTTAGTTCAATTCAGTGAGATGCCTTGTATATTCATATGCACCAGTATCATCTACATCTGATTGTGTCAGACAACACAGGATGCTTTCCAGAAAGAGAACTACTAACTAGTTCATTGTACTGCCTGAATTTTTCAGTAATTTGATAGGTGCTCATGGTTTGATCATCACTGACTACAGTATATGCTGTGTCTCCATGATCCTGAATTTTTCACATTGCAATGTATTGAATTAAATGTTATGTAATTTAAATATTGGTATATTATATTACATTGGGCAGATGGTTTGAGAACAACATTTCACCCCAGCTGAAAGGTTATAAAAGTCATCCACTTCTGGTTTAACACTGAGATTCAGTCTGAGAACCAATCTGAGATCTATATTTATATCTGTGTAAAACATTTAATTTATAATATGGCTAGAGCTCTGAAGACTCAGAATAATATAAACAATTCAGAAAAGATTGATTTATTTATAAATTTCCAATAACTTTATAAATAGCTATGAAGTTTTGATCTGTCTTTTCCTTCAATGCCACTGTTTTTGCATATTTTTCTGGACTAATTTGTACTAGTTAATTAACGGATCTTTTAATCACTGATCACATGAAGGAAATCACTGTAGCTCCTTCATATTTAACCAGATTTCAGGACAGGAGTAGATGACCTAATTTCAATTTAATGAGAAGCAGAAACACAAAATAGACAGAAGAAAAACTGTGCAAAAATCCCTCCTGATAGTATTGTTTTGATCTCTAGATAATACTTTCTCTTAGACAAGAATTTAGCTTTTTTTTTTTTTTCCCCTGGCTGTGGAGCTCTTCTGCCTCTTCTGTCTCTAACCATTTTCATCTCATTTGCTAGGTGGCTTCCAGTGTTACTTTTGGTTGGAGTAGAGTAAATTTTCTTCACAGTAACAAGTATGTGGATAAGTTGTGGGTTTATGCTGGCAACAGTGCAGATCACATAGAGATGTTTTACTTACTGGTGAGCAGTGCTTACATGAAGTAAAAGCCTTTTCTTCTCCTCAGCCCACACAACCAGGAAGTCAGTTCGGGGTGCACAAGAATTTGGGAAGGAACACAACAGGACAGCTGATCCCAACTGACTCTAGGGATATTCTAGAGCATATGGCATCATGATTAGCATGTTCAGGCTTATGGCATTTGTGTTCCCGAGTCACTGTTACATGTGACAGAGCCCTCCTTTTCTGGGGATGGCTGAGCACCAGTCTGCCCATGGAAAGTGGTGAAGAAATTCCTTATTTTGCTTTGCTTGTTTTCATGGCTTTTGCTTTACCTATTGAACTATCTTTATGGCAACCCATGAGTTTTCTCACTTTTATTGTTCGTGTTCCCTCTTCCAACACACTGTGGGCGAGTGATCAAGTGAGTGGCTGTGTTGGGCCTAGTTGCCAGCTGGGGTTAAACCACAACACTTCCTCATCTTACTCTGGCAGCCCACAATACAATTCAGGAATTAATTTCCTCTGACAATTAGGGGTTTCCAGAGTGAGGTATTGTAGCAATATCATTTTTCACAAGAGCTTGCAATCAAATTGTTTTGTGAATATTGTCACTAATAAAAATAAAAATGTGAGATCTGCTGTATAAAAGAGTGCTATTATGAGGAATGTAAACTGATTCTTTGCCATTAATGTTTACATATCAGGGAATTGGAGTTTTTGCATTAATTCTGGGTTTCTCTTCCATGCACCCCTTCAAGCATTTGCCATTACGTGCAGATGTGGTTGGAAAATCACATAGTGTAAGTAATTGTTTGCCTAATCTTTGTTCCAAAAAGATAGAGCCTAGTTAAACAAGGTTTTCTTTTTTTATAACTCACTGAAACACCATAATTTCACTGTCAGCAAGAGCAATTCAGGATTATCATGTAGTGGTGATTTAGGGAAAATTAAAATAAATAATTTTAATTACTTATTTAATTGCTTCACTGTAAATAAAAAAAGTTACACTTTTGTTATCATTATTATTATTCAAAATAAAATCAACATGTTTTAAATCATATTTCAAAATAAAATCTTCTTCTTGAATCTTATTTCAGTAAATTATCATGCTCTTTTTTCTCAACTTTCAAAATCTGATTTATAACTTAGTGTTCTGGTTTGAGACAAATTAGGAGGAAACATCCTCTGAGAGGAGGCAGGTTTAATCAGCCCCTACCCCACCAGGTTCGGAAAGAATTTTTCTCGGAGGAAAGTGGAAAAAAAAGCTGTTTATTTAAAAAGCATGCAGGCACCAAAAAGAATGAGTAATGTTAAATAATAAAACCTCTCGCTGTGGAGAAAACCTGAGTCCTTTCTGTAGGTGTGGCTTTGCTCTCTCCAGAGCTGGGGTGCGGTGTGGGCCTCCTGGGCCGCCGTGTAAGGCCCCCCAGTGATGTCCTGGTGTTGCTGAACAGTCCATAAGGAAAGAAGAAGAAGCCAAAGTCCCAGGAAAACGCCGCGCTTTAGCTAACGAACAAGAAGCTAGCTAAAAAGCAAGAGAATGCAACTCTCTTCCCTGCTGCAGAGAGCCAAAAGCTGGGGAAAAGCAGGAAGGTTCTCCCTTTTGCTCTGCTGCAGCAGTGAGAGCGCGGGGGAGTCTGTGAATCCTTGAAACACAAACCACACCAAAGAATGTGCTCGGCTCTTTCCCCCCTTTCTCTCGGACCCAGTTTAAGGGCACAGAAAGGCAGAGGATTCATGTCTGGCATAGGGCAGACGATAGGGAATACAGTATCATACAGTCACCCCAGGACACTTAGCTTCTTTGACTGGTTTCCTGAATGGTGTTTAAAAGCCTGCTGAAAGTGGTGTTGTGAAACATAAGGAAGTGACTGTTTCACCCTTCAAACCTGTAGCTGATGAGGTGAATAGTGCTGAGAATCTGCAGAAGGTTGCAGCAGAATACTGGAAACCACTAGAAGGACAAATCTGAATGAAAATCTTAGAAGGAAAGAAATAGGAAGGATCTGTAAGATACAATTGAACCTCCTGCAGGGTTGGTGGGTTGACCTTAGCTGGCTGCAACATGCCCATCCAACTGCTTTCTCACTTCTCCTCTTCCACAGGATAGGGGGAAATAATGAGATGGAAAAGCTCCTGGGTTGAGATAAAGACAAGGACGTGCTTACCCCTTACTGTCATGAGCAAAACAGACTGAACTTGGAGAAAATTTATTCAATTTATTGTCAGTTAAAATAGAGTTGAATACTGACAAAGACAAAATTAAAACATCTCCCTATCCCTGCTTTTTTCTAGGTCAAGTACTTCACTCCTGACTCTTCTATCTCCTTCATCAAGTGTCACAGAGGACATGGGAAATGCGGGACTCTTGTCAGTCCTTAACTGTTCCTTTCTGTTCTCATTCATTTTTTTCTGTGCTCCAGAAAATGCATGCTCCAGCAAAGACTCCATGGGTCTTCCATGGGCTGCACCTACTTCAAGGCATATCCACCCACTTCATCGTGGGGTCCTTCATGTGATCTGCTCCACTGTGGTGACCTCCACAATCTGCAAGGGAATCTTTGATCTGGTGTCTGGAATACCTTGCTTCTTCTCTGGCCACAGTGTTCATGGACATGCCTATCTCACATGTTTTCCCTCATTCCTCACTGACTATGTAGCATTTTGACCTTTCCTAAAAATGTTTTCACAGAGGCACCACCAGCTTGGCTGATGGGCTCAGCTGTGTCCTGTGATGGGTCCTTTGGAACAAGCTAAGTCCAGCACAGGACAGCCCTGGCCACCTCTTACAGATGTCTCCAGCATCCCTGCTACCAACACCTGGATATGAACACCCAGTACTATATGAATAACAAGTCATAAATTACTTGCTTTCATACTATCTAGAAAAAAAAGTTGCGGCAAAAAAATCCTTTGTGTGACAGATTTCTGTAGGTAATGAGAGATACTTTGGTGTTTGTAATCTGATCTATATGGTTCCATACATCTAGGTCTGTTAGTTAGCAATGTCACAAGGTAACACAGATGTTTGCTGGCACAGTTTCTACAAACTTAGGATCCAGTCCTATGCTTTCTAGGGTATGTAACTGATATGAAGAAAAACAAAATAAAACCTGTTTTGCACAGGAAGAATAATTCAGTGTAACTCCAAGTTTCATGGAAACATAATTTGCATAACGTGGCAAAATATGGCAATCACCTCCTTCTCCCATCATGTTTTAAATAATATGTTTCTTTTTGTTACTAAGATGTGAAATACATATCTATTTGGAGGTGAGTCTTTGTTTCCTATAGAACTGATTCTTATCACAAACTCCAATAAAATCAGTATTATACTGGAGAAAATAATTTCCCTCCCTTCCTTTATTTCTGTCTCAGCAGTATTAAAGAGTGCACAGATGAAACTGTTATGAGATGTAGTTAGTAGCACTGGACCTGATCTAGTGCAATAACTGGGTCAATTGCTGTTTTGTATCCCTTTGCTCCTTCATTTCCATTTAGTAAGCTTCCTGTGCTTTCAGCATATTCCCATATGTTAAATGTTACTGTTTCACATATCTCCAAGTAAGTAGAATAGCCTAGAAAATATAAGAATTCAATTTTGCTTGTAAAATGATAATTTAGCAAATATTCTGAAATGGTAACTTGTTCGCCCTCCAAATTACTTGATAAAATATTTTACCTTGAACGTAAATCAACCCAACAGAGTTCTAGAAATAGATGTAAGTGTAAAAAATACATTTATTGCCTACACGAAGGCAAAACATTCCTTCAATGATTTAAATAAAGAAGGGATGCAAAATGTTTTCCAAATCTTTTTCCCGTTAGCTTGGAAGATTCAATAGAAATGTATTTTAGGAGGCTTTGTTATCCTATGGTGTTTTTTGTCTATCCCTGATGACTGAAGGGTATCATAGGGCTCAGTGATAATGGCGGTGTACTCACTTCTGCATTGTGTGACCATGTCTGTGCAGATTCCTGCAGACAAATTGGCTCTCCCTCCTCATGTTTTGGATTGTCTGGATAAAATCCAGTTTTATAAATCCGGTCTTACATCCATAAAACAGAATTAGCATGTCTTAGCTCTCTAAGAATCAAGACCTATTTTGTAGACATCAATCTCATTGTCAGTATCCAGACTGCCCCGGAAATTCCTTTGGACAAATTATATCTAATGAAGATGAAGACCATTGTATCCATCATTACCTTGGCAAGACAGCTTTGGCAGAGAGAGAAGGGGCTGGTGGTTCTGGGAACTAGCATGCCTAGACAGCTGTTATAGGAGATATGCAGAAAGGAAGAGGAAAGGGCAGGAAGCTGTCAATATTCCCAGAACCTTGGTCTTTGACAAAAGAGGTTGAGTCTGTCTTAAATTAATGGACAGCTGCTTCTTGGAGTTCACTGAAACTTTCTGAGTTTTTTTTCAAAGCATTTAACACTAAAAACTCTTCTAAATTACCAAACTACAATGTCGGAAGTAAAGGAACTTATGTGAGATTCATCCAAAGATTTTGCAGGTAGAAACCTGACAATAAAAATACTTAAATTAATAAAAGGTGATATTTTAGTGTTGGAAAGGAAGTACAAGAATGGAACATACTCAGAGAACACCACATTTTATAAAGGCAATGTAATTGACATGTATTGACTGTAAATCAGTTTACATTACCTCATTTCATTAAGGGTCATATGACATACTACTTATGATTATGCTAAATTAAAATTGGACAACACATGTAATTTGTAGCTTCATTATCTTCTTGGAAACCAGGCACACAAAATGTTGTGTTTCCTCCTTCAAGTATATATTGAAACAATTAGAAATAGTGGCAAGCAGTCCATGCCTTAGTATTTTATTTAGTTATTGGGTAAATTGTTCATTG